>OZ030391.1:32267809-32398570 GCA_964023965.1 Melinopterus prodromus | reverse complement strand
GGGAGCCCGATTCTCGCGGACATTGTGATGAGTGATTTGCTGAGGAAAGTGTGTAGTATCCTTCCCTTTGACCTCCCTTTTATTTATCAATATGTGGACGATGTGATCTGTGCCATTCCTGCTGACCGGGCCCAGGAGACACTTACAATTTTTAATAACTACAATGTTCACCTCCAATTTACTGCCCAACAAGAGGACGATCATAACAGTGTCCCTTTTTTGGATACCCTGGTGACTAGGTCACCCTTGGGCTTGGTCAGACTTGATTGGTACAGAAAACCCACATCTACCACAAGGATGCTCAGTTTTTTTATCGGGCCACCCGATTAAGTACAAAATTAATGCCGTTTTGGCGTTCAAGCATCGTATTCGCAACATTTGCCATCCGGATTTCGTTCAAAAAAAATCTCAAAAAGTTGTTTGATATTTTTTATAGATAACTACTACCCTCCACCACTTTTAAAGAAGCTAATCTACTCGACTCCACAGCCGCGAGACAATGGCACCCCTCCCCCCGTTCCTGTACAACATCCTAGGTTCCATACTATACAACACGTGCCCTCACTTTCTAGGCGGCTCACAGCTATCCTCTCTTCCTCTCAGCATAAAATAGTCCCCGTCAATTCCTTTAAGAGTGGCAATTTCCTTTTTTCTAAACTCAAGGATCCAGTGCCCCCCGACTTGCGATCCAATTTGGTGTATGGGATACCTTGTAGTCAATGTCCTAAAATATACATTGGTATCACGGCCCAACGTTTGCACTCAAGAATGCTACAACACAAGAGGGATATTACTAATCGTAGAGAAAATACAGCGTTGTGCGCACATTGTAAAACTTGCCAACATTTACCAGATTTCAATAATGTTAAGATCTTGGCTAATGAGAAGAACTATAAAAAGAGAGCCTTCTTGGAAATGTGTTATATTGTGACAAATAATAGTAGTATGAATTTCAGAAGGGATTTGGAGGGGTTGTCGGCTATTTACGCGAATCTCCTGAACGGTCAAGGCGCGGATTAGTATTCGTTTTGTATGGTTTTTTATGTTTTAAAAATTTTCTCTCCCTTGTTTTATATAGACTGACTCCCCCGTTGTCCCCCTTTTTTTTTTTTTTTTTGTTCTGTTATGTAAATATGATATCTTGTATAAGATGATTTTGTGTGACATCGCGTTGTATTCTGTTTTCGTTGGCCACCTGCGAGTAGCCTCGGGTGTGATTATGATTTTGCATGCGACCATGATTGAGTTGTTTATTCTCGGTTGTGATTACTGTGTTCATTTGCGATTGAACTGCTATGTATGTATGTATTTTGATTGTCGTTATGTCCTTGCAACTTGTTAGCTTGTCTTTTGACATTGTTCCTCGTGGGAAATTGTACTGTTTCAAATTATTGTTTTACGCTGCTTTAGGTTGGTCAACCTGCACGGTGTTTTTTAAGTAGATAACGCGTACTCAGCACGTTGTGACAAAATCCGAGGGTAATTGGGCAACTAAGTGATTAGTGTTAAGCTAATTTACTGTTTTGCGTTTTAGGGACACACCAATTGTGCGACTTGCCAACTTAGTAGTAACCGTTGTCTTAATGTTTACCTTGCGATGCATGCGACATTCGCATAACCTCACTTTTTTCACGGAACAAATTGGAATAGCTATTTCTCACGGGTAGGTCAGAAAGTTTTTAATGTTGTTGTGGGCTGCTTTTCCCGTTGTCGCTCTTGTTATTATATTCCCTTATTTTTAGTCCTGAAGATGCCTGTAACAATAGGCGAAAGCGCTCGACATTAGATTGAATAAATGCTATAAACAAAGGAAAAAACCAACAACTTTTTTTTTCCAACTTTCCGATTGGGATTAAATTACCGGATGAACCAACCTCATATATCGAATAAACCCAGTTAAAAAATACCTTTATTATAACAAGATGCCGGGATTCTACAGGGACATAGAGCGAACGCATGGAAGAGACGTCCTACTGGCAATGAAAAATTTCACTAACATCTTGAAAAAGCAAGCATCGCAGGAGAATAGACGGGTTTTCCTATTGGAATGTAGACGACTTTCCATCACACCGAAGTTTCTGTCGTCTAACACTGTTCGTATTGGTAACCCCCATCAACGTACTAGCATATATCTTAGTGGTAGAATTGATCGAGTCATGAGTACAGTTAATAGGCGAATGTTAGGTTATGAGATTAATGATGTGTGTCATGTTTTACGGGATTTATATGCCCAACGCCGAACCGTTCAGGCTTATCTTACTAATATTATGGACATTGACACTCTGAACATTTTCCTTACCCTTCAGGACAAACAATATAAAAAGCATTTCAATTGTGTTAAGAAGCGTAATATAGACAAGATTAATAGGTTGAAGAACCCTTTATCGGAGAGGATTCGTAACCTTGGTAAGAAATGGTTTGTTAATTTGACTGGTGCAGAGATACCTCCTCCGGTAACGGATTTTTTAGCTTTGGGACCAGACTTCTGGTTCCCCTTCCAACAGACACCTGATTCCGTTTTTCGTTTGATCTCGGACGTAGAATCAATCATCATTTCGCACCCCCCCGAGAATAGGGATGTTTTGCGAGCTAGAGCGACCCATGCTATTACTAACCATGTGAATAAACGGGATAATCTTGTAGAGGACTGCCAAGCCTTACGCAAAAGGACCCAACACTTTATTAGGGAGAATCCGGAGATTCTAATTACAAAAGCTGATAAGGGCAACGTCACGGTAGCGCTCACTAAGGCGGACTACATGAATAAATCACTAGAACTACTAAGAGATCCCGTAGTGTACAAATTAGTACACTCAGACCCTACAAAGACCATAGAACGTAAGCACAACGATTGGGTCAATACACTGAAGAGTGACGGCATAGTCAGTGAATTAGAAGCTAAAAGCATGAAATCCTATAACTCAATAACACCTAAATATTACGGACTTCCAAAAATACACAAAAATGAAGTACCCTTGAGACCTATCATATCCTCAATTGACTCTCCGGTGACCGGACTATCCCGTTACCTGACTAACATCTTGACCACTTCTTTTGAGAGTTTCCTTAAATTTAGAGTTGTCGACTCTTTCCAGTTTGCCACACTGGTAAATGATAAGATCTTACCCCCCTCTCATGTGTTGGTATCATACGACGTGGTGTCGCTCTTCACCAATATCTCTTTAGAGTTGGTGGAACAGATCATTACTGAGAACTGGGAACTTGTGTCTAACAATAATAGTATTGCGCATGATAGATTTTTAGAGGTTTTAAGATTTTGTTTTAATAACATATATTTTTCACATGACAGTAAGATTTATAAACAAGTATTTGGTATACCCATGGGGAATATTATGAGCCCGATTCTCGCGGACATTGTGATGAGTGATTTGCTGAGGAAAGTGTGTAGTATCCTTCCCTTTGACCTCCCTTTTATTTATCAATATGTGGACGATGTGATCTGTGCCATTCCTGCTGACCGGGCCCAGGAGACACTTACAATTTTTAATAACTACAATGTTCACCTCCAATTTACTGCCCAACAAGAGGACGATCATAACAGTGTCCCTTTTTTGGATACCCTGGTGACTAGGTCACCCTTGGGCTTGGTCAGACTTGATTGGTACAGAAAACCCACATCTACCACAAGGATGCTCAGTTTTTTATCGGGCCACCCGATTAAGTACAAAATTAATGCCGTTTTGGCGTTCAAGCATCGTATTCGCAACATTTGCCATCCGGATTTCGTTCAAAAAAATCTCAAAAAGTTGTTTGATATTTTTATAGATAACTACTACCCTCCACCACTTTTAAAGAAGCTAATCTACTCGACTCCACAGCCGCGAGACAATGGCACCCCTCCCCCCGTTCCTGTACAACATCCTAGGTTCCATACTATACAACACGTGCCCTCACTTTCTAGGCGGCTCACAGCTATCCTCTCTTCCTCTCAGCATAAAATAGTCCCCGTCAATTCCTTTAAGAGTGGCAATTTCCTTTTTTCTAAACTCAAGGATCCAGTGCCCCCCGACTTGCGATCCAATTTGGTGTATGGGATACCTCAGGGATGGGGAAATGGCGGCCCGCGGGCCAAATCCGGCCCGCGTTATAAATTCATCCGGCCCGCGAACGATAAAAGCAGTCTATTCAAATACATAGCAAATTCGGTAGTTATTAGGTATTCATTTTTCAGCGAAGCGCTGTACTTCCCATATTGGGTCGGTAGTGGATCCTGCACCGATGTCGAGCATCCGTATCGGAGACTGCATCTGACAGGTTGCAAAGTCTGTCCGAAAACACATTCGTATTGTGTATTGCTTACGTGTGTGCGGGGGTGGAGAGTGCGTTTCGTGGAAACTCCAAATACTATGGACGGCAGGCTTTCTTCTGTGGTGCGCGGAGGACTTCATACATATAAATATATTTTATAAGAAGGGTAGAGGTACTACCACTTCTCTTCCGTTATAAATTGTATTTTAATGAAATAAGAAAGAACACATTACCGTATCATCTCGTACCACCCGAAAGTCCTCCGCGTACCACAGGTTGAGAAATCCTGCTGTCGAGTATTTGGGGTTTCTACCAAACGTACTTGGCACACACGTAACCAGTTCGAGTCACTGATCTTAACTAGAGGAGAATTTCCCTTTTATAGGGGAAAAGTTGACTAAATTTTAGGATGAACAGATTTTACAGGGAATACTTTATATACTTTATAGGGGAAATAGGGAAAGTTCATAATGAATTGATTTTTTTTTTAGGAAAACGTGTTTTAGTGTGTCTCTATTACGTCTGCGAGGGTTGAAGCTCCCGTCTCATACCCCGAAAAAGGCGAAAATAACCCACGTTATAATTATTGCGTCTCGCAATAGAATTTCAATATTTATGAAAATTATTTATGCTAATTTGGTGTGGACTACAAATATAGAATTGCTTTCCGATGGTAATTGCGTCTAACTATTGTCTGCTGTAATTCACAATTTAAAAAAAATGAAATATAATTAAATGTTAACTATATAAGAGCAGAAGTTATAATCTTCTGAACTTCTCTAGACTTGCTCTCTGGAGTTTTATAGTGCGTGTTTGTAGTGAGTTAGCTAACATGTTTACAATAGCGAACTGTGAAGGTACTGTATCATCCACTAGAAAACTCAAACACAGTCCAGTTTGAATACAATGAATGTCGGATTTCGCATTTTTTTACTGATTCGCTTGGATACTTCCTGTAATTAAATAAAAGTATCTATCCAAGGCAAATATATACTTGCCCAGGCTTAGGCCTGAGCACAATTAAAGGCGTTCAGATTAAAGTTACGTTTGTTTACGACACAAGTGTCACAAAGAAATCTCACTCATTTTCCAAAGCTACAGACGGTTGCTTCCTTGACCACTGAAAAGGCTCATTTTCATGTTGGCCAACTAAATCGCTTGGAAAAGGAATTCACCAGGAGATTTGAAGATTTTAAAAAGATAGAAGACAACTTACAAATATTTTCCTTGCATTCTCCGTAAATTGTGGGGAGATCGAAGCCGCCACCAACTCAAAGCAATTGAGCTACAATGCAATGATACGTTAGAGCAGCTGTTTAACAATTCATCAACCCTTGATTTCTACAGAAGTTTACCGATGTAAACTCAATTTCCAAATTTAATAAAACACGCTCAAAAATTGTCTCGATGTTCAGATCTTCGTACATGCGAACAGGTGTCTTCAACAATGAATCTCCGCAAAAGTAAATTGAGGAATAAGATGACCGACGAACATCTGGAATGCGTCTTGCGTATTTCTTCTAGTCATTTTGATGAAAATTTCATCGAAAAGGTTAAGAAACAGTCAAAATTTCATTTCTCAAACGGAGCTTCCAAACAATAAATTAATAAATAAATCTCTTTTTAACAATCTAAATATTAACTGTTTTGTTGCATAAGGTATTATTGTTAAGAAGATTCATTTAGGTTGCATATATTAAATAAAACATATTTTATAAACATGAACAAGTGTGTAATTAATATAATATTGTAAGTAACATGTGCAACTCTCATTCATACTCATTCACAGTTATTACGTACAAAGAATAAATAAAAATAATATTTTATATGAAGTTACGTTATCAATTCTACTCTAAATTCCACGCGCCTTAAACCAATGTAATAAGGTATTCATTATTGAGTATATCTGGCCCGCTGAATATTTTAATTGTTTTATATGGCCCTTCTCTAAATCTATTTCCCCATCCCTGGGATACCTTGTAGTCAATGTCCTAAAATATACATTGGTATCACGGCCCAACGTTTGCACTCAAGAATGCTACAACACAAGAGGGATATTACTAATCGTAGAGAAAATACAGCGTTGTGCGCACATTGTAAAACTTGCCAACATTTACCAGATTTCAATAATGTTAAGATCTTGGCTAATGAGAAGAACTATAAAAAGAGAGCCTTCTTGGAAATGTGTTATATTGTGACAAATAATAGTAGTATGAATTTCAGAAGGGATTTGGAGGGGTTGTCGGCTATTTACGCGAATCTCCTGAACGGTCAAGGCGCGGATTAGTATTCGTTTTGTATGGTTTTTTATGTTTTAAAAATTTTCTCTCCCTTGTTTTATATAGACTGACTCCCCCGTTGTCCCCCTTTTTTTTTTTTTTTTTTGTTCTGTTATGTAAATATGATATCTTGTATAAGATGATTTTGTGTGAGATCGCGTTGTATTCTGTTTTCGTTGGCCACCTGCGAGTAGCCTCGGGTGTGATTATGATTTTGCATGCGACCATGATTGAGTTGTTTATTCTCGGTTGTGATTACTGTGTTCATTTGCGATTGAACTGCTATGTATGTATGTATTTTGATTGTCGTTATGTCCTTGCAACTTGTTAGCTTGTCTTTTGACATTGTTCCTCGTGGGAAATTGTACTGTTTCAAATTATTGTTTTACGCTGCTTTAGGTTGGTCAACCTGCACGGTGTTTTTTAAGTAGATAACGCGTACTCAGCACGTTGTGACAAAATCCGAGGGTAATTGGGCAACTAAGTGATTAGTGTTAAGCTAATTTACTGTTTTGCGTTTTAGGGACACACCAATTGTGCGACTTGCCAACTTAGTAGTAACCGTTGTCTTAATGTTTACCTTGCGATGCATGCGACATTCGCATAACCTCACTTTTTTCACGGAACAAATTGGAATAGCTATTTCTCACGGGTAGGTCAGAAAGTTTTTAATGTTGTTGTGGGCTGCTTTTCCCGTTGTCGCTCTTGTTATTATATTCCCTTATTTTTAGTCCTGAAGATGCCTGTAACAATAGGCGAAAGCGCTCGACATTAGATTGAATAAATGCTATAAACAAAGGAAAAAACCAACAACTTTTTTTTTCCAACTTTCCGATTGGGATTAAATTACCGGATGAACCAACCTCATATATCGAATAAACCCAGTTAAAAAATACCTTTATAATATTTTACTGTTCGTCTTAAGATGTTCCTAGTTAAACAAACATGCAAAATCACGAGGAGTGTTTTATTGGAAGAACCTGCCACTGTACTAAGACCAAGTACATTACATAGCGATCCTGCCAGTTCTTCACATAAGAAGCAGTGTAACAACAACAACATGTTAGTGTTCAATGGGCAAAAATAATGCAGAGAATTTTTCTTGATATAGTTGGCCCAATTGATCAAGATAATAATGATTATCGGTATATTCTCACGTTGCAGTGCGACTTAACAAAATTTGTCGAGGCATATCCAATCCAGAACAGGTTATTACGGACCAAGGAACTGAATTTTTGGCTTCAGTATTTCAGGAAACTTGTAAGTTGTTAAAAATCAAAATATTAAAATCAACTGCATATCATCATCAAACTCTTGGAGCTTTAGAAAATTCACATAAAAGTTTAGGTGCATATTTAAGAATGCAGACGTTTAAAGTTTCAAATTCTTGGAGTTCGTGGGTTCCGTATTGGTGTTTTTCTTACAATAACACTGTTCACACCGAAACTCGATATACGCCACATGAGTTAGTTTACGGGAAGGAATGTCGACTACCGTCAAATTTAGCAAATGCGAAGCTATTTATAAATGTAAAAATGATAATATAACACTGAATCAATTCAGATTTCGAAAATATCAATTGGCAAAAATTACATCATCTTTCATATTGGCACATCTCCCACCCACAGAAGGTGCAGCAGAACAACATTGTTACAGGGCATATTATCAGCTTCAAACTTGGCTGGGTAACGAACTGACAGCAACGGATTGGGGCTGGAAGCAACATCAACATGGCATTATGCCCAAATTTACAGAAAAGGAATTAATGCCGGAACTATTGCTTAAAACGATTTGCTGCAGCTGTGCAACTGGATGTAGAAGTTTAAAATGTGGCTGCCGAAAAAATGGTTTCAAATGCACAAATTTATGCTTAAATTGTCATTGTTTTGAAAAATGCTCCAATGTAGAAGAAAAAAGCTACGAAGAACTTAGTGATTCAGATGAAATTGTGGATGAAGAACCAACGCAGACTGGAACTAATATTGGAGGCGAAGACGGTGATGGTCTTGAAGACTTCGAAGATCTACTCGAATCTAACGATGAAGACATGCCATCAAAGGAGAGTCAAAAAGTAATTGATACTAACAAATGTAAATAGAATTTAATAAACTAACTTTTTTACTGAAAAAAAGAGCAGCAGTCACATTTTTTAGATGAAGTACCCTTCAAATCCTAGCTTTAATTATGTTTAGAACAACTATTTTCGCATATTTTTGCAATCTTCATGTTTTATGGCTTTGTAATTTTTCTGTTCATCAATGTAACATGGAATCTTACGTTTTTCGAGTAATTAAAGTATAAATTTTAAGAAATAGCTCAAAATTATACACAACGATTAAAACAATTCAGATTCTAATTTTTTTCCATTTCTTTGCATTTTTTGAGAATATTTACCATAGTAATGTATACCTTTTTTTCACCATCAGAAAGTAGAGATTTCAACGAACAAAAAGCCCACCGACGTTATTAAAAAAGGAGATATTTTGACGTGAGAATTTTCGATTGAAAATTAGGCTGCTTTTTCGATATTAAGTCAAAATAAGATGAAAAAATAAATATTTTAAATCAAAAAAATAGTGTGTTTGGTACTTAACAAGGCAAGTTTTCACCAAATTTCGTGAAAGAATTTTTTTTTAGTAATAGATAAAAATAAAAAACCAAAAACTTGGTTATTTGAATTTTTTACATACATTTTGAGGTTATGTGAAAAAAGTGTAAATACAAAAGTTGTAGATGTTTTTATTACCTACAACTCTGCCATTTAAGTTTTTTCCATAGGACTTTTGCCGGAAATCGAGATCAACCGTTTCTTACCCTTAAAAACTCACCCTCTGCCACTTCCCGACCTCAGATCGCCCGTAAATTATTTTTCCTTTCATTTTTGTTATATTCTCTTCCTTCTCCAATGGGTTTCATTCTACTTTTATTTCTTTTTTGTTTCAAAAATTAAAAGAATTAAAGTTTAGATTACAAACAGCATGGAATGACGCGAGAAATAATTTACTGGAATCAAAATTGCAAAGAAAATCGGAATATGACAAAAAATGTAGCTTTAAAGATTATAAAATAGGAGAAAGTTTTATTAAAGAAGGAAACCGGAAGGAAATTTTTAATGGACCTTATAATGTTGTAGATGTTAAGAGTCCAAATATTGTTATTAGAATAGATCGTAAGTTAGTAGAAGTTCACAAGAATAGGATAAAACTGTATATATGATAGAAAAAAAAATTAATGTTTATAATTTTTTTTCTCTCTTCCCCAAGGGAGATGTTATGGACTATATATATTGAACTAGCTAATTTATAAATAATTATATTTAAGTCACAGAATACGCGTTGAAAGTCCGTAACACCTCGATTGCGGAATTAGCTTATAAGACACATTTAGCAGGATGTTTCGTACAGGCTCATAATAACTGCGGGGCAAGCAATCCAGCCTGTCAGCTGAATTGTGACACCTTGTACATATAATATTTTACTGTTAGTCTTAAGATCTTCCTAGTTAAATAAACATGTAAAATCACGAGGAGTGTTTTATTGGAAGAACCTGGCACTGTACGAAGACCAAGTACATTACAGTTCTAAAACTAATTATTTAAATTATGACGGAAAAACCGAAACGCTCCATAATTTCATTGATTCGGTAGACTTTGTTTATAGTAAATTCGATCCTGCAGAGATGGATGTATTTCAGTTTGTGATTAGGGCTAAGCTGGAAGCTGTCGCCTTAAATCACATAAGCATTTTAGAACTAACATCGTGGCAAGAAATTCGTGACGAATTATACAAAAAATTGAGAGAGATCTTGGATATACACAGCCTTGCTTTCGAAATAACAAAAATTAGACAAAATGTCGATAAAGACCTAGATTTCGTGTCGCGTGTGGAATCACGTGTTACGTATACAAAAACTTGTTAAATATAATTCAAAGTACAGTAACGAATGTAGAGATGTTTTAATTGACTACACTGTGCTAGTCAAAAAATTAAACAAGCCGACGACCTAACTAGTAAAGCCAATTGGGGTACGCTGAATTCAGTGGTGATAGTCATTTTTCTAGGTTAGGTAATTTAATCGAGTAATCAATTTCAAGTTTTTTGCCGGACCCGTTTTTGTGAATTTGACTTTTGCGACCCGACAAATATTTAGCACAGTTTTCATACAAAAACATAAAAAATGGCCGAAAACGGTAAAAAAGATGATTTTTGTATTAAAATGGTCAAAAATTAGTAGGACTTATTTTCTTTATAAATGAAAATATTCTTATTATTTGTTAATAAAATTGTATTTTCATCTTTCCGGAATCTCAAAAAATTAATGTCGTTTCTTAGTTCTATCGGGTGTAGTTTTTGACTAGATAACTTTCACACTGACAAGTTATTTAAAAGTCTTTGCCGCTGTCTGTCTACAACATAAGACATAACCTAACGAACAAACATTAAATAATGCTTAAACCAGTGCCGCACTGCGGGAGAACAGATAAAGGGGCCAGTGGTAACGCATGCGCACAAATGTCTAACGGCCGGTAAGGCCGAATGTCTTATCTGGTTCCACTACCTAGTTGTATATAACATTTGGTTTGTCAAGCCAAGCTCTATGTGTTATTTTTTTAATGCACAAAGTAATCAATTTGTTCTTAAAATTACTATTTTTTGCTAATATTTATTGTTTTGCTAACTTTTGTAACAAAAAGCTTTATATGCAATTTTTTACTAAGAAAAACATTTAAAAAACAAACAAAAATCTAAGGGGTTTATTGTTTTATTCAAATCATTTTTTAATTTTATTTTTTACCTATTTATTAGATAGCCAGTTCAACAAAAGTCCTCAATGAAGAGTATGTGGCCCGATCGACGATCAAGATAAGAGGACGTCGAAAACATGCTTGAAAACTCTGCGATCTGGACAAGACAAATGAATAGAAATTTGCTACTGTGGTACTTACTTAAGAAATAATACAAAAATCTTTTATATGTGTACATAGATTTATATGGTTATTCAATTTATTTTTTTATTTAATTTCTTTTTTATTGATTTGTTAATATTTCAAATGCTGTATTTTTTAAGGTTGAACGTTTTTTTTTTTAATTTTATTATTTTACTTTTCATAATTGTAATATTGTTTGTTTTCTTATTTTGGATATATAGATGTTTGTAACTTTATAAAAAATGTAGTAAATAACATTTAATTTTCAAAAGTTTCAACTTTCACAAGGATTCATTTATGCAATTTATTTTCATTATTTTTGCTATAGATTTTTTATAATATCATTTATAGTTTAATTTATCTCATTGTTGTCTTTGTTAATAAACTTCTGATTATATTGATCAGTATTAATGTTTTTATAATTGTAATCAATGTTTACAACGGACCTTTACCGAATAAACACGATCAATTTTTAAAAATTACTATCTTTGATTCTTTGATATGTGCCAAAATTAGAGTAAATAAACTTTATTGCATACATTATTATATTAATAAAAAGGTAAATATAATAATAAAAATAAGAAAAAAATAGGAAGTGCTACGCGCACAAAAAATCGGTAGATTTTTTTACATCATGTAATTTATATGGTTTTTACTTTATCATACATAGTATGATACATTTTTGTAACCGTGGCACACAAAACTTGAGTTTTTAACGGAAATAGGTCTTTTTGGGACCCCTAAACATTTTCGACCAAGGTACAAAAAAATGTCATAGTATGATAGTCATGTGCCTGGCCACATCAGATTTTTTATTTGTCATCTTGACAAAACATCAATCACAGTATAGAAAAAATCTTGACGCAACATGCAACTAAATATGCACTGTTGTTCATTGTTAAAAATTGTTTTGGTGAAAGCGTTAGCAAACGCAACTGCTAAATGCTATAAGCTTGGTTATACTGGTAATTAAATTGATATATAGTATAGCCGCTTCATATGCAACCAATAATACACGATTCTCTCAAGGTGCGTTCTGATTGGTGGTAGCAGACGAAATTATAGTATTTTTCACCAGACGTGATAGTGACACATATTAGTTTGCATGTACATAAACATGAGTCACTAGCAAATATCTATTAGAAATACTATAATGGCGTCTACTACCACTGCCATTGCCATAATGGAAACGCACCTTTAGTCCAACATGTTAGGTTATGTTTAAACTTCTTCTCTTCTCTTGGGCAGGAGTCCTATATGTAACTTTTCAAGGTCACAACCCCGCTATTAAAAATTTAAAAATATACAGTGTGATTTATTAGAAAAAATTTTTAAAAATGAACAGTGTGTCTCACGGGACGTTGGATTGTATGGGTAGTTTTGTTATTATTAGAGATAGAAAAAAATAGACAAAGTAGTGCTTTTATAATCTGTTCAGAAAACAGTTGAATTCTAAATGGTTTCAAAGCTATTTTGAAAAACCAAAAATGTCATTTTTTAATTATGTTCATAACTTCTGTATTTGTGATCCCTTCAGAAAAGCGTCCTTTTTTGTCTACGATTTGATTATGTCAGTTAAATTTTAAAAGTATTTTTTTTGCCAATAGGTATAGACATAAACGGAGAGTAGCCCTCGGGTTACCGTATTATGGAAGCTGTGACAAAAGCCACCGTGAAAATCGCGAGATTTTTGAAAGCATTGTTTAGTTTGTTAAAATGTTATTGTTTTTTATGCTGTGTAGTACAAATAAATACTTTCCAAAATTTTACTGTAACTTGACTATGGGCACATAAATCCTGTATCACTCAAATGTGTTTTTCATGGCACCATGCGATTTTAGGATATTAAAGTAAAACTTCAATTTTGTCGGCTTATTGTGTTCTAATTATGGCATGTGGCATACAAAATTACTCAAAAAAAATCTTTGGATTCAGATTTTTTACATGTATGTTGCATGTATAAAACCAAGATGGCGTCCATAAGAAAAACAAAACAATGTAAACTGACATGGCTTTTTTGATAGAATCACAAATAAAGATATTATGATCACGTTTTTTGGTTTTTTCAAAATAGCTTGGAAACCATTTGGAATTCAACTGTTTTCGGAACAGATTATGAAAGAGCACAGAAATATGGACTACTTTGCCCATTTAACCGGCCATCTATCTCTAATAATAACAAAAGTACCCATACAATCCAACGCCCCGTGAGACACAATGTATATTAAAAATAGAGTTAGCTGATGGCTTCTTTAAAACAAAAAACAAACCTGTTAGAAAATGTTTTGAAAATTCTTTACGTTTAATTGTTTTGGCACTTCTGACAAATTTTGATTAATTGTTTATACTAACGGTTGATATGATTAAAACAGTTTGTTTTAAAACGGTGTTTTTAACATGTTTTCAAACAAGTACTTTGTTTGAAGTATTTTGTTTTAAACATGTTGCAACAGTTTGTTGTGTTGTGTATTAAACGTTTTTAAAATTACCGAAATTAGAACAGCTTTTGTTGTTTTTCAGAAAGTATAATAATACAATTTCAGTTGTACCAAGTAAAATAGGGAATGAAAAGACGCCGTTTGCGTGATTTAAAATATGTTTTTATTCTCTGTTTTTTTTCATATGTGATTTAAAACATGTTTTATTTCATGTTTAGAACATGTTTTTTGCGTAATGTTTAAAAACATTGTTGCGTTAAAAAACATCATTTTATTAAAAAAACATGTTTGTTTCGTTCAAAATAACAAAAAATGCTTATAACATCCTTGTTTATATTTCAAAAATAATTCATTTTATAAAAGAAATGATTCTTAATTTTTGAAATTAATCTCAGCTTTTGTTGTTTTTCAGAAAGTATAGTAATATAATATCAGTTGTACCAAGTAAAATAAGGAAACGCCGATTAAGATGCTGACAAATAAAATATTTGCGTGATTTAAAATATGTTTTTATTCTCTGTTTTTTTTGTATGTGATTTAAAATATGTTTTATGTCATGTTTAGAACATGTTTTTTTGCGTTGAGTTCCGCGGTCTGAGTCAATGATATATTGATTTCCGGGTGGAAACCGCGTTGAGGACTTTGAAGCAGTCGACGTTTCGCGATCTGTTGCAAGAGGCATCTTCAGGACCAAATGCTAAGAAGATAGTAGCTTATAGTATCATATATTTAACCGTAGCCGAGGCCTTTTGAAGGTTATCCCCTGACAAAAATAGTAACACATTTGTTTTACTCTTTGAATG
Organism: Melinopterus prodromus; assembly: GCA_964023965.1. Classification (NCBI taxonomy): domain Eukaryota; kingdom Metazoa; phylum Arthropoda; class Insecta; order Coleoptera; family Scarabaeidae; genus Melinopterus; species Melinopterus prodromus. The sequence continues at coordinate 32,383,854 of OZ030391.1, read as the reverse complement.
AAAGCAAAAAACCATTTGAAACTTTTTACTCATAATATATATTGGATGGTTGTTTTAGATTTGTGTTCTTTTATTTTTCAAACATTTTTACAATCAATTATTGCGGGCACGGTATACAGCAAAGTCGCGCTTGCGCGACTTTGCCCATGACGTCAGACCGGTTGAGAACCTACAGAGTTCGGTGATATACACAATCTGCAAAGTAGCGACTTTGCCTTTCGTCACGTCTTTGCTCTACCGAATCAGAGATATTTATATATATAATTTATTACTATTTTCTTTTATTATTATTATTATTATTGTAGTGGTAAATAAAAAATACATATGGCAACTGAAACAGTGTTTTATTATATGATATAACGTCGGTTTAAGGGTATAAGTAAAATTGTATAGGTATATACGTCTAATGGCTTTTTCCGTGCTGTTTGGCGTGTCTTTGGTTCAGCTTTATATTGCTTTGGAGGTTATGCTTTCTCTTGTCTCCTCCTTGCCAGGCCTACCACTTGGTAGGCGTTTGCTACCTCGCGTTACACCTAGTTTTCTACGAGCTAATGTAGTTGGTTGCACTCTAATAGCCGCTCCGTATCGTTGGCGTAATTTCATATTATTTCCAGCGGTATAAAGAAACGTTTCCCATTGGTCTTTTGATTTAATTCGCGATAATCGTGATACTATTTTTTGTACTGCACCGGACGAGCTTCCAAATTGTTGATCGCAGCGTTGAATGCAAGAAATAATTTCATCTACTCCTACATTATCTTCTTCAACATTTACCATATTTCTATCTTCTAAATTTTGTTGAACTCTTTCATCTATCCTTAGATTTGATGTACTGGCACATTCCATATCCACATCATGTTCTTCGATAATAAAAGATTTATAAAACGAAAACGAAGGTGTGTTTTCTCCTAAAGCAAGCTGAGCAATCATATATTTATCTGTAGCTGATACTGCAGGAAAATTTTGTGGTTTTACATCAAAATATTTATAAATTGCATATTGATGTTTGCAAAATTTTCCCTTTTGGCTAAACGCACAGGAGCAGCATCCAGTCTCAATATCTACGAAATATATGTTACTGTTGTCTTGCTTACTGCCGGCTACCTTAAATTGGTTCGAGTTAATTTGAATTATGTCCTCCTTGCGCAGATAGCTAGTTTTTCCTAAAAGTTTCTTTAGAAATAGGCGCGTACTATTTGTTCTACTATCTGCAAATTCTAGAAGTCGATGGCGATAATAAGTCTCTAATGCTGTGCAAACAAAATCTATCAGTGATATAACATTATAAGCCTTAACTCTTGGCAACACATTGTCCTTAAAAAGTCTAATGCAAACTTCTGAAAAATTGTTGGTGAAATGACCCCTACATTATACACTCCGCCAAGCCAAACACCATTGTTCTCTAATTACCCAATAATCCTCCAAATACTTTTTCCAATTTTTATATTTACTGCGTAATATTGCATATGCATACGCCTGCGCTGCACCCGCTACAGTGGATTTATACAATATTTTTTTGAAATGGGATATCAACACCGGCCGTTGTTCGTTTGGTATTTGATGTTTCGAATCCCATAACCACCGCCAAGCAGCTTGAAGTACGTGAAATATACATAGGTATGTTGTGCTTTTAGGGAAAACTTGATTAATTGCGTTAATTTCTGCTGTACTATGGTCCGTTACAAATATATTTGGATATCCTTGTTCACAAAATGCATTGGGAAGTGCGTTCTTAGTTAACTCCAATCCTGCAGCATACGCTGCATATGTCTGGCCTTTTGTTAAGATAATAGCTAATGGAACCGCACCAGCTGCACAAGGTGTAAGTAAAAATGTAATAGAATGATTTTCTGGATCACAGGAACTTGTGCTATCCATAAAAACAATTTGTTTGGCTGACTTTAACTCGTGTGCTCGTTTCATAATATTGGTGTTATAATCACAACAGCAAAAACGTTTTCCCTAAAATGCACTGTGATGCTTTAAATATTCAGCTTGCTTTTCTTTTAATTTCTGTATAAAATATTAGATTAGTATTGAAATATTTTATATTTGAATAAATGAATAATAGTTGAACTACCTGAATTAGATCGCACCCGTCCTAGGCCCGAAATTCAGTAGTCGCCACTGATCATGCCAGTGACGTATGGTCCTGGTAGTTGGATTGCTTCTTCCTGATGCAATCTTAAATTCGACATCGTCGTCGTTTGTAAATTCAAGTATATTTGTATGGTGTTTTCGAGATTCAGAAATCCCCATTCCGTCTTCAAAATAACCAACAAAAATGCCTTTTAAAGGCGAATTTGCTGACAAAAAAACGCAAGCTTTCTGCACTGTTTAATGTGTGTGTATGGTTATTAGCAATTTTTATGACACCACAGAGATTTTTCTAAAATAAAAAAGCAATATTTTTTACGACATCCATAAATGAAAAATTATAGTGGTAATTGGGTTAATGTAGGTAATACCTATGGTAATATCATTAGTTTACTCAATAATTTATTTTGTTACTTGCTTTTCTATTTAGGATTCAAATTTTGTAAAAACTTATGATTTAATCCACTATACCAATATTATAATATTCAATATAATGCTATCTTAATTAGATAAAAATTAATATATAAAATAAAAAAATAATAAAATATTTTATTAGAATTTATTATAATTTTTATAATACGTAGGTATTTTTCTTAGTATAAGACAATCTTTAATTTTGAAATTATATGGATTTACCTTTACAAATACATCTTTTTTTATAGTATTGACGGTCCTCAGCTTCACTTGTATATGGAGATTTGCTTGACATCTTGCATTTTTTGAAATACCTCTTTTATTGAATTCAGGTGGTACTTTCCTGAATGCGCTATGATGACAAACAAACTTTTTTCTAGAAAAATTATTTAATTGAAAGTATTATATTACACATTGTAGTGTCACTTACGAGCAAACAATTTTTTCTGCGTTTGGGAGAGATTTATGCCCACTATCCACTGGGTGTTAGTATTTTCCGAATATTCCCGCACCCACATATGGATATCTTCCATGGTTTTAATGTTACTACGGACTATGGTCATATTCGGATTTGATCTAGCAGTGTCTATTTCATTGGTAAATAGCTTTGGAAGCAGATCTACTGTTATCGAAAATGTGTTCATTGTAGCGAATTCAACAGACAACTCAATATTAGCCACTATTGACATTGCACTGCTTAGAACACGTTTTATTACGGTGTACTAATTATTTTAAGGTTTTCTCAGCGCCGACAGTGCATGACAGTTGAAATACAACGACATCTTGTAGCAGTTCATAGAGGTACGTAATTAAAATAAGATATTCATTACCAATGTTGCCAATTGAGATATTAATTGAATTGTCTCTAACCAACGCAACGCAACGCTTGGTAGATATTGATTTTACTTGATTTCTGTGTGCTTAAGGGTCGGCACCAAACGAAAAAAACGCTCTAAACCGTTAAAAAAATTTGCTATTTGGGTTGTTATTTGGGTTGTAATATCCGGATTTTACGGTAAAGAATTGGAATCGTACATCAGCGTAACGTTGGATCACGTGACTAGACAAAGACGAATGGCAGAAAGTGGGATAGTAGCACGATGAAATTTACTACATTGTTTACATCTTATCGTTTTCCCCTGTACCGTGAATATCGAATATCCAGTGATCCGGCCAGAGAACTAATGTTTAGTAATTTTTTTCTTGTCGAGCGCCGACCAGGCGTTTTATTTGAACCATTTTGCATAAATTGTAATTACACATCTTGATTAATAAAATCAAGTGAGCAAAAAAGTTGCATTTAGTATGTTATTTAGTTTATTTTATTGAGTAATTACGGTACCGATCGGTTGTTATTAGTGTTATTACTTAGGTTGTATATCTATAGTATTATCTTCAGGTATAGATACTTCTTACATTAGAACAAGTATGTAATAGGTATTACAACTTTTTGCAAACTAATAAAGTACATATAGATAAGTAATATTTTTTCTCCAGTGTCCAAGTCGGTGCAATACGTAGGATAATATGGCTTGCTCCAAAAAATCGCGATATACATTGACATACAATTTGGCATGGGCCAGATTTTTGTGTCCCAATACAATTTTTTTGGTGCTAGGTAATGTATGAGAACTTATAGGTAAGTACAAATATTATATATACAGGGTCTCCCACGACGAGCTGCCATTAGAAGTATATGGAGAACCAAATGAAATGACAGATTGAAAATTTGTGGACTTAAATTGTTGGACACGATCATCTCAACTAAAATATTTTGAGTTTTGGGTTACTTCCGGTTACACCGGAAATGATGTCATCTTTTATATTTCAAATGGAACACCCTGTATTTTATCGCATTTTTAAAATCTTCATTAAATTTTAGATCAATTTTATGTTACATTCCCTATACCTAACATGTGTCATTTTTGAGAAATTAATTATTTTCATTAAAAAATGACAGCTGCACGGCTACTTTCAACTACTTATGAATTATCTCCTTTGACCGTTGGAAAAAAGGCGTCCGGCGAAATTGTTGTAAAGGTAACGTATTATCGACACATCGGTAGAACTCTTCTAAAAGTTATACAGGGTGTTCAAATTATAAGATCAAAGTTGAATTCGAGAAAAGTACTAAAAGTCGATTTTTTCAAATGGCAACCCTAACATATTAATACATTTCGCAATTCTATGGAAAATTTTAGATCAACTTTGTGTACAATGTCCTATACCTAAAATGTACTTGTACCTACTGAAATCGATTTTTAAACATCACAGTAGAAATTGCAAGAATCGCCAAATCTAGATTGCGTTGAAAACAACTGAACAAGTTGGAATAAACACAACTTTATTAAACACGTTTGTAGGTAATTTTTCATTATAATTAATTTAGTAATTATAAAATGATAAGCCGACAATTAAACACAATGTTAAAAATAAAACAAAATCGTAAGGTAATAAAAAAATGCTTAATTCAATGTCAGTAACTGTTCAAAAACGTTGCCGTTTTCCGCTAAACATGCTTTAATTATTTTAACGCATTATTGTTGGTGGCGTCCCTGATTGCGTTAGCACATAACTCATTGCAAGCAGCTGGAACTCTATCTTTCATGTTCTCCTTATCAATTATTGGGTTCTCATAAACTACGTCTTTAATAGCTCCCGAACTTAATAAATCCATTGGCGTCAAGTCGGGGGAATGCGGTGGATATTTGTATGGCCTATTAAGCGCATTCAACCGATCGCCGATTATCGCTCGTTAAGCAAACCTCTTATAGCAACTGCTATCTGCGCTGGAGCACCGTCCATTTGAAACCACCCTATAATGGAGGACCCAATAACTAATAAGGAGAACATGAAAGATAAAGTTCCAGCTCCGTTCAATGGGTTATGTGCTAACTCTATCAGGGACGCCACCAACAATAATATGGTAAAAGGAATAGTAGCATGTTTAGCAAAAAACGGCAACATTTTTTAACAGTTACTGAAATAGAATTAAGCGGTTTTTTAAAATTTTCTTAACGTTTTGTTTTATTTTTAATATTGTGTTTCATTGTAGGCTTATAATATTATAAATACTAAACCAATGATAATGAAAACTGACCTAAAAAAGCTTGTTTTGTTAAAAAGTTCTGTTTATTCCAACTTGTTCAGTTGTTTTCAACGCAATCTAGATTTGGCAATCTGTGCAATTTCTACGGTGATGTTTAACAATCGATTCAGTAGGTACAAGTACATTTTAGGTATAGGACATCGTACACAAAGTTGATCTAAAATATTCCATTGAATTGAGAATTGTATTAATATGTTAGGGTTGCCATTTGAAAAAATCGAGTTTTAGTACTTTTCTCGAATGCAACTTTGATCTTATAATTTGAACACCCTGTATAACTTTTAGAAGACTTCTACCGATGTGTGGCTAATACGTTACCTTCACAACAATTTCGCCCGACGACTTTTTTCCAACGGTCAAAGGAGATAATTTATAAGTAGTTGAAAGTAGCCGTGCAGCTGTCATTTTTTAATGAAAATAATTAATTTCTCAAAAATGACACACGTTAGGTATAGGGAATGTAACATAAAATTGATCTAAAATTTAATGAAGATTTCAAAAATGCGTTAAAATACAGGGTGTTCCATTTGAAATATAAAAGATGACACCATTTCCGGTGTAACCGGAAGTAACCGAAAACTCAAAATATTTTAGTTGAGACGATCGTGTCCAACAATATAAGTCCACAAATTTTCAATCTGTCATTTCATTTGGTTCTCCATATTCTTCTAATGGCAGCTCGTCGTGGGAGACCCTGTATTCCACATACTTATGTATAATACATACATTATACATTTATACATATGTGTAATACATACATACATACTGTATAGCTTGAATAAATCGGCCAATTTCAAAACTATTAATTTGTCGAAATTTGGTCTGCGAATGTGGTGCTAACGTAGTGCTAACTTCATTGTGTAATTGTTTCATAGTCGGGATTGTTACTCAAGCACACCCATGCTATTTAGCATTCATAATTTTTATAAATTCTTTTCGAAGAAGCATAAAATGATGTTATGTAACATTCGAAACTTGGTACATTACAAATATACCACTATCAAATGGTTTCAAACGCGAAAAAATAAAAAACTATGAAATATTTATACTGCAGCTAATTTCATTCGGTGAATTTATACTTTCGGGAATGTACAGAAGTAGTCAAAACTCATACGCAGCTGCACTCACTGCGATAAGTCGAAATACGCCGCTCGTTTGACAGTGTTGTGTTGCTATATGCATCTATATAGTGTTCAACTGTAGTTTCAGAGTTATTTTATCTTTACTAATTGCTTTTTTCAAAGCTTGTCAAAAGCTATAATTACTTTTGTGTTGGAGGTAAGTACTTGGGTTTTCTAAAATATATGAAGCTTTCTCAACTTTCTTTTTTAACTTTCTCTCGCTTCGCTCGCGCGTTAAACAGTCTCGATCATTAATGGCTCTTTTTAATATACTTGTTGGTTAAATAATTAGTAATCAATAAAATATGAATATTACAAATTTTAACATACTTAATCTTAAATAGCATTACCTCGATTTATAAAAATTAAAATACCCATTTTGAAATGGTAAGATCCTGAATTGTTTGTAAATGATAATTTATGTTACGCAGAAAAGATGCAAGTACCTGTATAATATGTAGAGTTAGTTGCAAGTACGATATTTCAATACCATATTTTCAACACATTTTTTAAGGATACGATACCTTAATGTATGTTTGGTGTTTACCAACATTAATAAACATACATAACATATATTAGCACACCTCAATCTTTCTGTGCTACGTTAGCCATGGCATCTGATGAAGTACTTACGCCCGTCTTACGCCCTGTGCTTACGCCTATGCTTTCGCCGTATTCTTTCCAGCGTTATATAGCCATAGGTGGTGGCTTTATAGGAGGAGAGTAAACTAACACCCCATCTATACGTACCCTTTCTAATAAACCACATACATATACACTACATTATAAATGGTACCATAATAGTATATTATTTGACGAGTACATAACTAAGGATATAAATCGCGAGCAAAAAATTTATGTTGATGTTCGATGATGATATATGGACGATGATAACTGTTGAAGTCAGTGTGACTTCCGGCTAAGCGCGGTTGGTTAGACAAAACTACTATGAATGTACACTTCTATAATTGTGGCAAAATTGACGCATGTGTTTTGTATGATAGCGCGATCGTCTTTTAAATAACTTGTCGTAAATCCACTTCCAGCCTTTTCAGGCTAGGCACACCAAGGTTTCTGTTAATGACAAAGTCCAAAGCTTTTTTGTTATAAAAAGATGCGCATGTTATTCAGTGAGGGTATCGATACACTGACTGTTGCCCCCTTCAGAGAGGCATGCCAAGTACTTCCGGCCAAATGGGGTTAGGCACACCAAGTTATTATGAGAGAACATGTATTTATCTCTAAGTGACAAAAGAATGAGAGTGAAGTTTTATGAGGGTACTACGATACCGAATTGCTGTAAATAATTAGCCATATTAAACAGCCTTTCGGCCAAAACTTCTTAGGCACACCAGCATTTTCCTTTTATTCAATTCATTGTACATGGACACGTCAGTCCACATTAAAATAATAAATTGGAGAAGAATAAAGTTTTATTATCATATATTAAATGAAATATAAAGTTTACGGAAAGAAGGTTGAACGTTAGAGAAGCAGATATGGAATGAAATATATATTGAAATAAATAAGCACTGTTCCTTGGACACGGCAAGGCAACTTGATTTCTTCTTAATGTCAAGGAGTTTCAAGGAGGCCGATGTGGGGATGTAGGAGAGCGCAGACAAGCGGTATATTAAGTACGCCACACTAGTTAGATTAATGAATTGAGACTATTGGACCCCACGAAAATACATGAAATCCAGTAGTGGTAGTTACGTAGTAACAGTAGTTACGTATTGGTATCAAATTAATTAGTCGCCAAGATTGGGGCACCGGCAGATTTTATGATGTAATATTGTAAATAAATTTACATTTAAATCATTATTCGTTTACAGTTTAATTGTAAGCAGTTTAGGATCGTTTTCGGTTACTTATTCTCGTACTTATGTTGCCAAATATGCAGGCTTATTTTGCTTTTTTCGGCTATTTCAAGCTTGTGTAGTTTTTGTATGAGTACCTATTTATTTATAATTTGTTTAGTGCCTTTTCTCTCGTTGGGTGCTTATTTTATGTGCTTATATTTCAAGGGTATAGCCGTCTGGTTTATACGTCCGCAGTATAGTGATACCAGTGGCTAATCTTTATTGTTTTGTTTTAGAAAGAATCACCGCAGATTCGAATATTATCCAATATTTTAAATTACGCCACTTACTAAAGACATAGTACCAGTAGCCAGCACTTCTGTAGGAGTACATAGTTAACCCCCAGATACTGCATCAAATCTACATCATCTCAAAAATAGTAACCCAACATTTCCAAGACGTTTATTAGACAAACTTAAGAAAACTTTAGTAGTTAGCAAGGGAAGAAGAAAAACTGAAACTCTTAGGGAAATGTTTCCGGAAAGAAAAACTAATGCGAACATAGTTTCTATAATTAGAAACATAAAAAAGAAAAAAATATGTACCAGACGAAGCATTAAATACGTTGCGTAGACTAGATGGACCACAGGAATTGCTCTACGACAGTATAAAAAGAATATCAAGACAGCACTACCAAAAAAATATTCTCCAGAACTAAAGACATTTGCTTTAACGTTACATTATTGCTCGCCAGCTGTATATATTTATGTCAGGAATACTTGTTTACCACATACAGCGACAATACGAATTTATACGAATACAACAAGTAGGTGGTATCAAAGTGTGAATGGAGAGCCCGGATTCACCAGTGAGGCATTTAATGTTTTGCAGTTAAAAGCATCGTTTTCAAACGAAAAGGTCATTCTAATCATGGACGAAATGGTCATTAGTCAGCATGTACATATCGGGAATACTGTAACAGAAAATGTTTTAGCTAAAGATACTTTGTTATCCCGCTAAACAGCATCAATGGATATTTGAATGTTCCGGTGGAATATTTTTTAATTGCTGGTATTACAAGTGACCAGAAGAAAGGACTAGTTTTAGAGTGTTTAAGGAAGTGTTACGATGCAGGTGTGATCGTAGTCAGCTTAACATTTGATGGTGCTCCAACCATTATCTATGGGAAATCGTTTAGGTTACAATTCAGACCGCACTACTTTGAAAACAAGTTTTAAACATCCGTGTTGTGATGAAGAAGACTCTGTGTTTTTAGACCCTTCACCTATGCTAAAGCTCGTCAGAAATCCATAAGGACACAAAGAATTTTTTGTAAATAAGAGAAAGAAATACATTACATGGAAGTACTTTAAAGAACTTCACGAGTGACAGGAAGGCGAGTCGTTTTATTTTTCAAATAAACTTAGGCGGCAACACATAGCCTTTAATATTCAAAAAGGAAATTTTTGCTTGGCCATTAAACTAATCAGTGACAGTGCTGCTACAAAATACAGGCGGTTTATCATTATCAAAAATACTCGGACAGCCTATATGTGCAATGTGCATACACACACGGTGTCCCACTTTTCTTCCATCATTCTTTTTTTTTCATAGACTAAAGTATCTCTATTATACTTATTATAAATAGCTCTAACTTCTTAAAGAATCGAGAAAAGAAAAACAACAAACTCCATCTGTAACATTTTACTCAGAATCACATTTACTAAAAATTATTACTAGCTACATATTAATTTATTTACTTTATTTACTTAAAATTCGTGTTTTAAGGAATTTTAATTTAAAAATTATAGTTAATAATAAATATTTAGATATTAGGTATTAGATATTAGGTTATCGGTTAAATATAAATTTTCAATATTTTGCCAAAATGTTGAGTTTGTTAATAATTTCCACATCAATAAATGGTAATTTAGAAAATAAATTTCTTCCGGGTTATTCCGTGTGTCACGATTCGTAAATGCTGACGTTTCCGAACCATGTTCATCGCTTCTTCAGAGACTAACTGAATACCAATAGAATTCGGCAGTTTTACATTAGTTTCACATTAGGTTCATTGCATTGGTAATTAAGGTTCGTACATTAGACGAAGCAAAACAACTATTGTGTGCTATTTTTACAATTGCTCCTACCGAGGGTGTCGACATGACAGGTTAAGAAGTTTCTGCAACAAGTAATAAGTACAGGTAGTAAGGATTATGACGAAGACGATGAAGCCGCTTCACAAGATTTGATTCCTAATGAAGTTAATGATACATTTCGTGAATGGGCTACTCAAATAGTCACATCTTGTAGAAATGATATTACAGAAGAAGACAGAGATAATGCACACTATTTAGAATGTTTAGTAGACCCTTTAAAAAATAGTAGCTTATCTTCCTTTGTTGTCTTCGGTCATGTGTTGCTATTACCCTGATTGTAAAATACATGCCAGCAGTTCGGCGGTAGAGTAAAATATTAAGAATTTGAAGCGGTCGCTTTTTTCTAATAATGAGTTACCAATGAGGGTGAATAGATTCGTTTTCGAACACATCAAACATTTGGAGGAGCAACAAATTTATCGTACACAACCATTCCAAGGCATATCGACAGTAAAATAGATATTGCGGATGTAAATAAACGAGATGAGGTAGACAATTGGAGGAATCAAGGTGTTGAAAAAAAAAACGCAGGGTGACGTCCTGCTTGAATCGTCAATCTGAGGGCGTTCTTATGATCTAAGCAAGTCGGTGCATGTTCCCCATATTCCTGTCTTCAAAACGGAAATACGCTCAATTAAAAATCCATAAAAATTGGATCAAAAAATATGGCGATAACAAATACCTGGTGTTTAGAGAGCTTTATACAGATTCTTAGGACCTCGTATTGTGATAGTACACACTTTAAAACGTACTTGAAAACTGAAAATAATTTCTTATCCTCGTTAATATGCAAACATTTTACCACCGGATTGTCAAAAGAAATTTATTCCTTAAGAGGACAACTAATATCTAAACACTGCCCATCAACCGATGTCACCGATTCACCCTTGATTTTAATATCATACAATTGTGATTGCACAATTGGCCAATTACTGAACAATATGGCAAGTTACTTGTCAAAATTGATTAACATAATTTAAAACTGCGATAGGTGTCTACAATCTAGTTTCAGTTCACATAATCCCGTCGTAATAACGGATAATGAAAAACTGTCACTTCATGAACTAAAATGAGTCATGTTAAAAGCATTGTCCCCAGCATGCCGTAAACAGAATTTGCCGAATACATGTGGATCTCATACAGGTTGCACAGTAAAAATATACGATAGCTTTACTATATTTTATCTATGTTGTAGCTCATCTCTGGAGTTTGCTATTTATCCTGAATATATAGACATGAATGAAAAAAGGTTTTTTAAAGTTAATGTTCAATATCGACTACAATGCGATGCACCAGCCGCAAGCAATAACAAATACGTTATTTTTATGGTAAAGTCTTCCATATGCAAATCGCCACAATTTGGCCAGTCAAAAATAAATAAATAAATGTCGTTCCTGGAATTCACATCTAGCTGATAAGATAAATCAAAGCCACATAAATGAGACAACTATCGGCATTTTAGGAAATTTTTGATTTTTGACGGTTTCACATACGTTCAGATACCACATGTGCACGTTCAGTCGCAAACTCGTCAGTTTGAAAGTGAGAAAGTCGTGTAGTTTATAGTTGAACATTTATTTTATTTGCGTTTATTAGTACCACGATGAAGACTGCTGGTGGTAAGTAGTACTTCAAGGAAGTACTTTCGTAATTACTCCAGATGTTATTAAGATTTGTTAAACTTAACTATTAGTACATAGTTTTCGGGATGAATTATTCCATTTTATTCGAGGCAACGGACTTTTTAAAAGTTCTGTTTCTAACTGCAAAAGAACTATTGAACTATGTGCTTTCTAAATTATCAATATTTGAACTCAACGATGCTAAGTGGAAAAAGTGGGACACACATATTTGTTACACATCTGCTACACATCTACACATCTGTTATCTGCAGTGTTCCACAGTATTGGGTTGAGTCAAATTGCTATAAACCTACTAATGAATTATGTCACAAACCGTCAGCAGGCTATCACTCTGAATAATCCGAATTTGTGACATTAACTTCGGGAACACCTCAGGGATCTATTATGTCACCACTTCTATTCACGTTGTACACAAGGGGTTTGACTGATGTTCTAGTGTCCTGCGCAAGTCATACTTATGCTGACGATACGCAAATTTCTATGTCCTGTAGGGAGGGAGGACAAGGTGGAAGATGCCTGTCTCCGATTTAATCGTTATTTGCCGATATGTATTGACAGCACGGAGTGGAGATAAATAACAATAAGACGGAACTTATTATTTTTGGTCCTCAAAGAGTCAGAGATCGCATTCGCGACAAAGTCGTCATAGAGCTGGACGGAAATAGATTGCAAATCAGCAGGAAAGTTAAAGGTTTAGGTGTTATTCGCGATGAGAATTTAAAGATTCGGGAACACATTAACGCTTGTCTTAAAAAACATCTCAGAATGAAATACGTTTACAGTCTTCGACATTTTGTAACAAGAAAGACGAAAATAATGTTATGCTATTCCCTAACACTGTCGCATTTTAATTATGCCGACGTATTATATTCACCATTTCTAACATGTCAGCTGAAAGCAAGGATACAGAGGGTCTAAAATGCGTGCGTTCGTCTTGTTTTTGGTCTGATCACGTGAGTTGCAAGTATAAAACCATCGGATGGCTAAATATGGCAAACTGAAGAACTATGCATGCAGTCCAGACTTTTTATAATGTAGTTGTGTCTGCTAAGCCACCTTACCTGGTGTCAAAAATAAAATCGCTTTCGGATGTGCATACTATCAATGTAAGATTCAAGGGAGCTCTCTCGCCACCGTGGCACAGGACTGAGCGATTTAAGTGCAGGCTTTCTTACCAGACTTACAAAACATACAATAAGTATATATTTTCAGTACCGAGCAATACATCCTTCTTTAGGATTAGAAGGGGGCTTAAGGAGAGATTTTTGGCGGAGCAGTGATTGTTTGGGAGTATTCGTCTGATGCTGGGAGAGATTTTATGAACAGCTTTCTTTTTATTGCTGTAGTTTTTTTGTTTTGGACAATTTCACTTATAGAGCCATCCATTTATTTGACCTTTATTTACATCGGTTTCTTGTTAAATTAATGTGTATGCATGGTGGGTTGGTAGAACAGCAACAAAATGCTGAAATCCGCCATAAGATTGCTTCTGATATATCAATCACTTTTATTTGTCTTTCAGTTTTTTCATGATTTTTAGAACTTTTTTACTTTTACCTGTCTGCGTTAACATGTAAAGAATGCAAAAACCATTTATTATTATTATTATATAAAATTATTCGTTTCAGTTCTTTACAAATTTGGAACGCAAGTAATCGCATTTTAAATTTCTTTATCTAAGGAAGCATCTAGGATTGCTATTAATCTAAAAATGCCTGTGCCGATAGCTTTAAGTAGACGTGGAAGGCCCACCAAAAGTTTTGAAGGAAGTGTAGTTTAAACTCAAAATCTTCAGCAGAACTGTTGCTTGCCATGCGTTCAGTGGCCGAAATAATACAAAAAGGTGTAACTACTTCCCCTAAAACTTTAAAACACATGAAAACACCTGCCACAAGGAAGCCTGACATCCCGTATACTCCAGAAGAAGCTTTAGTATTAATTAGTGATTTGAAACTAACTAAACGTCAATACGAAGAACTTCGAAAATAGGCAAAAGATAGAAATTTAAATTTATATCCTACATACGAGTCTATTCTGAATATAAAAAAATGGATACTATCAGTCCAGAACCTCGGTAACGGTCACAGAAATGACCGTCGTATGACATATTTAATTCGAATTGTGATCCTAACGACACATTTTAATTTGTTTGGAAATGGGGGTGTTATGGAAGCGGAGGCCATTCTCGCTATAAACGAAACTTCTTAGTAAATCTCACCGCAAGTGATTGTGACATTCTAATGACATCAATTGTATATCTGGAAGTAAAAAAAACTGGAACTAAAGGCACGCGATAGATCAATTCAAGACCTTCTTCTATTATTGTTATTATAGAATAGTTTGAACACATGGAAGCAGAAATAAGTGTTTTGCAAGCCACAAATTTAGTGTTAAATGACACAACTTTACACGCAAATCATGTTATGTTGAAAACCATGGTTGACGGCAACATGCAAAGCCGTGATGAAAAATAGGTGTAGCATGGTTTGGTATATATGTAAATTTCTCATGTTAAATGGTATCAAAATGCAATCATTCTTCACTATTAAATCTTCTTCAATAGACAATTCATCCTTGAAATTGTAATATTTTTGTATGTCATCTGGAACCACATGCATTTTTGGCCATCCATTTTGTATAAATTCTTTTAATTTCTTCATAGTTGTGTCTTTTCCAATTTCATCACGGATTTTATTAATCAATTCGTCTGATATTTTGACAGTATCGATTAAATTGATTTGTTCAAAATTTCTAAATATTTTGTAGATTTCTTTGATTTTCAAATCTTCTTTGAGAGGTGCTCTAGACAATGTATCGGCTACTTTGTTCATTTTTCCAGATATAAACTCCAAACTCAGATTGTATCTTTGCAATTGTAACAACATTTTCTGTAATCTTTTTGGTGCCTTTATTAAAGGTTTCTTAAAAATGTTGAGCAAAGGTTTATGATCTGTTCGGACAGTTACATTGACATTTCCGATAATAAATTGATCGAATTTCATACATGCAAAAACAACTGCCAATAACTCCTTCTCAATCTGTGCATAGTTACGTTCGGTTTTTGTTAGTGTTCGAGATCCATAACCTATCACATTTTCTTTTTGATAAAGAACTACTCCTAATCCAAACTCACTTGCATCATATTCCATAATGACAGGCTCATTTACATTAAAATAATGAAGTGGTCTTACATTAATCAAACATGACTTGATGTCCTTGAATTCCTTTTCTTCTACTGTAGTCCATGACCAGGGAGTATGATCGTGTGTTAGACTTCTCAGATGTACAACTTTACTAATAAGATGTGGTATATATCTTCCTAAATAATTAACCATACCTAAGAATCGCAATAACTGTTGTTTATCTTGAGGCACTGGAAATTTGTTTATGGCATCTACTTTGGCTTCATCTGATTTCATACCATGCTTTGTTAATACATGACCGTAAAATTTTACTTCGTTGACACAGAGTCTAAGCTTTTCTTTATTTAGCTTGCAGTTTTTGACTTCTAATCTCTTCATAAGTTTATCTAAATTGCCATTGTGGTCTCTCATAGCTTCTTCGTGAGTGTTTCCACTGCCATATATTAGGATGTCGTCTGCTAGTAGTTTAATTCCTTTCAAATCTTTGGTTACTTCATTCATTTTTAATTGAAATATTTCTGGAGCAGGTTTGATACCAAAAGGCATTCTCTTCCATCGATACCTTCCAAAAGGGGTCCAAAATGTTGTTAAAAGACTACTTTCTTCTTCCAGTTCAACATGCCAAAATCCCTTCTTGGTATCTACTAATGAGAACACTTTGGCTTCTCCTAGCTCTGGTAAGATTTCATCAATGGTTGTAAATTGATAGTTGGGTCTTAACAGGGCTGTATTTAATGGAATAGGATCCAGACAAATCCTAAAAGATTTTCCTTTTCTTACTAAAAGTATATTGCTTACCCAATCTGTATGTTTTTCTTGTTTTGATATTATATCAAGTTTTTCTAGCCTTTCTAATTCCTTCTTAAGATCTTCTCTTAGACTTATTGGTATTCTTCTTGGGCTTTGGATGATGGGTTGTATACTTTCATCTATTTCTAGTTTTACTTTATCTTCAAAGCATCCATATCCTTCAAATACTTTAGAATATTTTTTTATTATAGCTTCTGCTTCTTCTCTATTTGTCATATTCCTAACAGTTGTTTGAACTGTATTACAAAATTTTACCAATCCCAATTGCTTACAAACTCCTGCCGATAACAATATTCCATGATTTATATCAACCACTTGCAGTTGTAAACTGTATTTTTTCTCTTTACGTCTACAAATTAAAGAGTACTGACCTATTACTGGTATTTCGGTCCCTCCAAAACTCTGCAACTTATGTTTGGATTTTTTAATATCTGGCTTATCTTGATTTAAAAGTTTGGCTAAATGTAGTGCTCCTATCAAGCTGATGTTTGCACCTGTATCTAATTGGCATCTAAGCTTTTTCCATGTATTTGAAAATCAATTTCAGCGTCGACATTCCCTCCGTGGCTAGATTTGTCGATAATTTTATTAATTTCAAACATCTCATCAACTGGTTCTTCACTCTCACTAGAGTTGTCATCAACATCAACATTTTTGACTTTCTTTGGTTTATATTTCTTCTTCTCTTTTTCGGACTTTTTCTTTTCACCTTTTCTGCAGGCTTTGCTGAAATGATTCCTTCCTCCGCAGGTATTGCAAGAAATGTTTGAAAGCGATAGTACAAACAATTTCCCTGCAACATATTCATCTTTTCCATCAAAAGAAAATATCATACCGGACCCTCCTGAAACCTGTTCAACATCCATTTCTTCGACATTCAGATCTCATTTCTATTCCTTTCGTATCTCCATCAACTTCCAACCCATTTGCCACCGATCTCCCATCTACCGACCATAGTTATACAATACCCCAAAAATCACCTATTCCTTCAACTCCAACCACAGTAAACCGCCCCCGTCCAGACACCCCGAAGTCCACAAACACTGCAACCAGGAAGGAGAATAATAGAAGGGGGCGAGCGTTATATGCGCACCGTCAACGCCAGATAGCTATCGAAGAAAGCAGGGTATTAGCGCTAAATAAAATTGGGAATTGGAAAGACTCAACCAAAACCAAGAGGAGTATAATAATATACAAAGAGAAAGGAATGATATTCTCAGAGATCTGGCACAAAAAAATAATTAATATTATGACGGTGCGTATATAATCGCTCCCCCCCCCCCTTCTATTGTTCTATGTATAGTTTTTGTTCGTTTATTATACAGTATGTATCAACAAAATGGAATAAATTCGATAATAAATAAAAGGGGGCGAGTTTGAAAAATGCTCGGACCCGACGATTGGTATTTGTAGTTGCGCATTTTTTTCAACAAAAACTCTTTATACAGTGTGTCGTGTAACAGTGGCCAAATCAATTTTCTTATTTTAAATGCGACAGCCTGTATAATAATATTTAATTGTTGGATTCCTCAGAAAATTCCAGAAATATTTTATGTACAATTTACTATATACTCTATACCTACTGTTTCGGAAATTGTGTTTTTAGATTTAATTCCAAAAATTAACATTAAAAAATAAAATTAGTTGATTACAGAAATTCGCCCGGCCAGCTTGATTTTTTTAATATCATATCAGTTAAAAAGAAAGCTGGACTAGTTTTTGCATACTCATTATCAATACCTAAATGTTAAATACGTATTGAGTGTGTTGTATCGAATTTCTGTAATCAACCAATTTTATTTTTTTAATGTAAATTTTTGATATAAATCTGAGAACACTTAATATTTCCGAAACAGTTGAGGTATAGCACAATGTACGTAAAATATGTCTAGAATTTTCTGAGGAATCCGAAAATTGAATAATCTACAGGTTGTTGCCTTTAAAATAAGAAAGTAGGTATTGGCCACTGTTGCACAACACACCCCATATAAAAAGCTATTGTTGAAAAAGAAAAAAATGCGCAACTACAAATACCAATCGATAGGTCCGACAGTTTTTTCAAACACGCCTCCATTTATTTATTATCGAATTTATTCAATTTAGCTGAATTTACCTACTGTAAGTTATATTATTTACTACTCCTATCTATTGTATCTCATATTGTCTGTGGATGTAATGTTTTACATACGTAAAATTGTTGTTACCAAATAAAACAAGTATTATTACTATATATTATTGATATATTAATAAATTATAAGTTGTTGGCAATTGTGTTTCTTTTTTGTTCTGCAGCTATATCTGGTTGCTCTTCGAGTACATTCTCAGCAGGTATTTCATCGATCATTTCATTTTCCCCTATATCCTGCTCTATATCCTCCTTTAAAATAATGAAGTTGTGTAGTACACACGCAGCACAAATTGTTTTGTTCGCTAATTCCAAATCCCCTATATCTAGATATTTCAGTCGCCTGAACTTTCCTTTTAGGCGTCCAAATGCCCGCTCTATAGTTGATCGAATTGAGATCAATTTGGTGTTATATTTAGTCTGTACTGGTGTTAAATGTCCTGTATTTCTAAAGGGTGTCATCACACACAGCAGCAAAGGGTATGCTGCATCCCCGATCAAGTGTAAGTTATGGTGAAGATCCCTTAACTTATCTTAAAGAGGACTATTCCGAAATACCCTTGCATCATGCATTCTGCCCGGCATCCCAACAAATATATCAATGAACTTGCCCTCATGATCACAAGTACCTATATATTTTATTTAATTTTTCTCTGACACTTTAAGAAAAAATTACCTTGCAGAATAATTGAATGAATGTGATGTCTGTTGTAATAATCATTCGCATTGCCAACTGGTTGTTTACAAGGGATATGGCAACCATCAATAGCACCTACCACACCAGGAAATCCATTTGAGCGTACTTGGAAAACCTATACGGAATAGTAATATATAGAAACAAATATTTTCCTTTTATACAAATCTACATACATTGCATGTGTTATTATGATTTTCTGGCCATTGAATGTATCGTGGCAATTGTTAAAAACTTTCCGGTTTAGTTATAATCCATATTGTAAACAGAATTTTTTTCCAGGGGAATTTTGAAGCTATCGGCATTCACTTGCCGTGCAATTATTGTACACAATGTCTGAAATACAAAATAAATGGATAAGTATGTAAATGGTAAAAGTTTGCAATATAAAAATAACTACAAAACTGTAATAAATACCAGCTTACCTCTAATGTATGCCGACGCATTCTAAAGTGATCTTTAAATTGTTCTAAGGTATACCTTGGTATAATATCTTCATAATAATTTTTATTTCGCACTTTTATGTTATTTCGGTTAGGCTCTAATCCAACATCTAATGGATACGCTAGTTCATTTATTAAATTTTGTAATAAATTTACATTAACTACTCTATTTTCCTCTTCCGCAATGAGAAAAATTATGTTTTCGTTCATTTTACTACGCGCACAACGTTTATTTGAATTTTGTATAGCTCTCCGTTGTACTAGGCTCAAAAATACTGGTGCCAATAAGCATGCGTGTACCAATACCAACCTACCACATCGACAAGTGCCAAATCAGCAGATACGAGAGTTATCCGGAACGGTATCGGAAATCGGCTGGTATCGGTCCGGTACCGGTACCAGCCAAAACTGCGATAGGTGTCTACAATGTAGTTTCAGTTCACATAATCACGTCGTAATTATAGACATGAATGAAAAAGGTTTTTTAACGTTAATGTTCAATATCGTCTACAATGCGATGTACCAGCCGCAATCAATAACAAATACGTTATTTTTATGCTAAAGTCTTCCATATGCAAATCGCCACAATTTGGCCAGTCAAGAATAAATAAATAAATGTCGTTCCTGGAATTCACATCTAGCTGATAAGATAAATCAAAGCCACATAAATGAGACAACTATCGGCATTTTAGGAAATTTTTGATTTTTGACAGTTTCACATACGTTCAGATACCACATGTGCACGTTCAGTCGCAAACTCGTCAGTTTGAAAGTGAGAAAGTCGTGTAGTTTATAGTTGAACATTTATTTTATTTGCGTTTATTAGTACCACGATGAAGACTGCTGGTGGTAAGTAGTACTTCAAGGAAGTACTTTCGTAATTACTCCAGATGTTATTAAGATTTGTTAAACTTAACTATTAGTACATAGTTTTCGGGATGAATTATTCCATTTTATTCGAGGCAACGGACTTTTTAAAAGTCCTGTTTCTAACTGCAAAAGAACTATTGAACTATGTGCTTTCTAAATTATCAATATTTGAACTCAACGATGCTAAGTGGAAAAAGTGGGACACACATATTTGTTACACATCTGCTACACATCTACACATCTGCTATCTGCAGTGTTCCACAGTATTGGGTTGAGTCAAATTGCTATAAACCTACTAATGAATTATGTCACAAACCGTCAGCAGGCTATCACTCTGAATAATCTGAATTTGTGACATTAACTTCGGGAACACCTCAGGGATCTATTATGTCACCACTTCTATACACGTTGTACACAAGGGGTTTGACTGATGTTCTAGTGTCCTGCGCAAGTCATACTTATGCTGACGATACGCAAATTTCTATGTCCTGTAGGGAGGGAGGACAAGGTGGAAGATGCCTGTCTCCGATTTAATCGTTATTTGCTGATATGTCTAGACAGCACGGAGTGGAGATAAATAACAATAAGACGGAACTTATTATTTTTGGTCCTCAAAGAGTCAGAGATCGCATTCGCGACAAAGTCGTCATAGAGCTGGACGGAAATAGATTGCAAATCAGCAGGAAAGTTAAAGGTTTAGGTGTTATTCGCGATGAGAATTTAAAGATTCGGGAACACATTAACGCTTGTCTTAAAAAACATCTCAGAATGAAATACGTTTACAGTCTTCGACATTTTGTAACAAGAAAGACGAAAATAATGTTATGCTATTCCCTAACACTGTCGCATTTTAATTATGCCGACGTATTATATTCACCATTTCCCAGCTGAAAGCA
Source organism: Melinopterus prodromus (assembly GCA_964023965.1). NCBI lineage: Eukaryota > Metazoa > Arthropoda > Insecta > Coleoptera > Scarabaeidae > Melinopterus > Melinopterus prodromus. The sequence goes on along the minus strand of OZ030391.1, from coordinate 32,362,528 downwards.
AGGATACAGAGGGTCTAAAATGCGTGCGTTCGTCTTGTGTTTGGTCTGATCACGTGAGTTGCAAGTATAAAACCATCGGATGGCTAAACATGGCAAACTGAAGAACTATGCATGCAGTCCAGACTTTTTATAATGTAGTTGTGTCTGCTAAGCCACCTTACCTGGTGTCAAAAATAAAATCGCTTTCGGATGTGCATACTATCAATGTAAGATTCAAGGGAGCTCTCTCCCCACCGTGGCACAGGACTGTGCGATTTAAGTGCAGGCTTTCTTACCTGACTTTATTATTATTATTATTATCAGAGAGGTGGTCCCTGTCACGGTTCCCGCACTGCGGTCAGTAGTCCTTTTGTGCCCTCAAGAGTTTTAGCACAGAAGTCCTGTCCTTTTGATAAAGTCCAGGATTTTTCTGGGGTCAGTTCCTCGTATATCATCTGGGTTCACCTTCTGTTCCCCCTTACCTGACTTACAAAACATACAATAAGTATATATTTTCAGTACCGGGCAATACATCCTTGTTTAGGGGGCTTACGGAAGGGTTTTTGGCGGAGCAGTGATTGTTTGGGAGTGGTCGCCTGATGCTTGGAGAGTTTTTATGAACAGTTTTCTTTTTATTGCTGTAGCTTTTTGTTTTAGACAATTTCATTTATAGAGCCTTGCATTTATTTTACCTTTACTTACATCGGTTTCTTGTTAAATTATTGTGTATCAGTTTTATTTTTGTTTCAGTTTTTTCATGATTTTTATAACTTTTTTACTTTTACCTGTATTTGTTAACATGTAAAGAATGCAATAAACCATTTATTATTATTATTATGGATGTAAATGAAAATGCTCTTCTTCGATGCAATCTAATTTATTTAATTTACTTGGGACGCGTTTCGGACCACAGGTCCATCATCAGCCGCCAAATCTACAGAAAATCAAACCGATATAAGTTAACAGCAGGCGATTAAAATGAGAAACGGAATTTGTCAAACCAAAAATCAGAAAAATTCCGGTTTCATTCATATAAAAATAAAATACAAATCAATTAAATCAATCAAGCACAATGAGGACGGTATAAACATATTTAAACAATTTTAACATCAAATACTTACAGTCAACTAGTCGAAGTCGTCGACAAGATTAAAAAACACATTCTAACGTAGTGAAAATAATTTAAGTACGAATACATGAACACTTCAAAAAATTGTATAGTCAATAATATCAGGCGAGGAAAATCTGCGGAAGGCAGCAAATGTAAGTGTAATCACCAGCAGCGTTGGAACGGAAAGGACAGACAGTTTGTCGGGTGAAAACGTGGGGATCAGAACGCAACCCACAAAAAACAAAAAAGTATTAGACAAGAAAATAGAGCAAGGAGAAAATCCCCAGCTCAACAGGATTGAATAACAAAAATTAATGTATAAAATATAAAAAAGGCCAATCACAATTAACAATGTATGATCATATAAAAATACAAAATTTATATTATAAAATAAACAACGCGATAAGATGCAAATTAAGTTGCATAAATACAATGAAATTGGAGAATGAAAAATGAAAAAAAGGCATAACAACAAAAAACAAGCCAAATCAAAGGATGAGGCAATTATGAGAAGAGCAATCCAATAATGAAGGAATGAAAAAGGCAATTACATTATATCAAGGGATAAAAATATATAAAAATAAATAAAATACAATATAGGCAATCCAGACAACAGCGTTGAACCGAGGGAAATATATGTAAAAGTCAAAAGATGTATAATTAAATTTTAAAGGTAAGTAAATTGAAAAAGGAAACAAAGAGAGTTAGGTATAAACAACATTTACAGAGCATAAGTGAATAAAGGCTTGACATAAGAATGCACTTGGTCGTTGATAAGGTTTACACCAGGTGTCCCCTTGTAACGTTCAATTTCCAAAAGCTCAAGAAGGTCCATTATGGGGCCCTTTTGACACTTGTGTAATAGTTCGGTATCATCGAAATCAATATTATGTCCTGTTTCAATTTTGTGACGGTATATATTAGAATTAGGGGTGGTTTTATGTTCATAAATTCTACGAGATAGTTTTCTACCGGTTTGACCAATGTAACAAGCATTACAGTTACCACAATGGATGGAATAGATCCCGTTTTGATCGAGTATAGGTTTTGGGGTGTGACGGTTTGTTGAGAGGAGTTGTAATAATTGATTTTGTGTTTTGAAAGCAGGGATGATATTATAGGGCGATAAAATATGGGAAAGTTTTTGATTAATATTGTTAAAACGAAAAGGTTTATAAAGGGGAGGATCATTGAATTTATTATTACGTGTATATAGAGGGTCTAGCTTTATGGCTGTGTTATTAAAAGTTTTATTGATCAAATTAGCAGGAAAATTAAAATTGGTAGCCAGTCGAGTAACGAAATTGATTTCCTTAATTCTGTCTTCGTAACTAAGTGGGTAAGTGAGAGCGCGGTGAAAATAATGCCTCAAAGATGCAATGCGGTGGGAAAAATGGTGGTTGGAATCAAAGGGAATTATTGTGGGTATGGAGGTGGGTTTTCGATATATGTTGAAAGATGGCAGACCGTTTTTGGAGGAAACAGTTAGGTCGAGGAAATTTAACATTTTGTCCCTTTCGATCTCCATGGTAAAATTAAGTTTGGGATGTAAAGTATTAATATAATCTAGCATACCATGCAGCTCGATGGCGTCACCACCAAAGATGCAATATACAGGGTGTTCCCATATTCGCGCATACGGACAGTGACGGGTCGTTCTGCAGCCAAAACTGAACAGAAAGTTCTTTTAAGATTTTTCGATTAGACGAACACTTTTCAAGTTATTATGAAACTAAGGAATTTGAAAACAGAAAAAGAAAAAATGTTTTATTAATTTTAATCAACTGTATTTAAAACTAATGTTTGGAAAATTAATAAAGTATTTTCTAATACAAATATGAAATCATAACATTTCTTCAAAATGGTCACCGTTTTCAGGTAAACATGCTTCAGCACGTTGTTGCACTTCTCGAACGGAGTTTCTTATCATGTCCGGAGTTATTTCTTGCGCTGCTTGAAGTATGCGCTCCCGCAACTCAAGTAAGTCAACCACTGGGGTTCTGTAGACCAAGGACTTGAGGTAACCACACGATTTGACACTTTAACATGTTTTGTTTGTTGAATGTTTGTCATTTTTTTACCATGTTGACAGATTTTGTTTTTGAATCTGTATTTTTTTAAATCGTAGTTAATTGAAAAGTATTGATCTAATCGAAAAATTATAAAGGAACTTTTTATTCGGTTTTTGTTATATATTGTCACCATACTGTCCGTATGCGCGAATATGGGAACACCCTGTATATCATCAACATATCTAAGCCATTTGTGAATTCTATTAAAATAAGGATTAATATGATTGTTAATTAAGTTAGTCTCGATGTGGTTCAAAAAGATATCAGAGAGGAAACCAGATAAGGGGTTGCCCATAGGTAGGCCGTCCTGAATCTTATAAAATTTGCCGTTGAACGTGCAAAAGTTTTTTTGTACTATATGTTTAAGGATTAGATTTAAATGTTGAATGGTTGAATTATTATTGAAATGTTGTGTAAAAAGTTCATTGGCAAGTTGTAATGTGAGATCGACAGGGACATTAGTGTATAAGTTGGTAACGTCAAAGTATACAATGATACAATTAGAGGCGTTAAAATGTTCTATAGCATCGGTAAATTGAATGGTATTTTTAACAGTATAAGTGGGATTGAAATTAAGGGAGTTGAAAATTTTAAGCATGAATCTAGCAAGGTATATAGTTGGAGCATTGCAAAAAGAAGTAATAGGTCTAATGGGGATATTCTCTTTGTGGAGTTTTGGTAGGGAATATAGGTATGGTAAGGAGGGATTCATGGGGATAAAAGAATATTGGTTTGGGGATAATTCCATCAATGTGGGCCTGCAGGATCTAATGATGTCCTTAGTTTTACTAATGAAACCACTAAGAGGGTCTTTATTAATTTGAATGTAACCGTTACTCTGGAGAAAATCATTAGTTTTATCAATATAGTGTTGTTTATAATGGATAACGACACCTGCATTCTTGTCGGCTGGTACATAGTATGCGTCCGCTTCCCGCAATTTATTTTTAATGTTTTTCAAAGTGGTCCAATCATGGGATTTAGTGTTAGAATTATAATGTGAATTATTTTTATTTTTATTTTTATGATGTTTTCTGATGAAAGGGATGATATCGTTAACAATATTATTATAGTTAGGATGCTTTTGGATGGCAGCATCAATTTCAATAGTAGTATAAATAAGATCATTGCGGGGAGCAAGCGCATATTTATGTCCTCTGTTGAGGAGATTAGTTTCATCATGGGTGAAATTGATATTAGTCAAATTAGTAAAAATATTAGGGGGGGAAATGTTGCTGTTGTCTGAGTTACCTGTTACATGTTTTGTGGAATGGTGTCTCCGATTTCTAAAATTCGCAAGTTTGGTTCTTTTCTTTCGCCAGTCCTCCCTGCCGCAATCATACGCTTCGTTCTTGATCTTCGTGATGATTTCCTCTAATTCCAAGAAATGGAACTGTTCTCTGAGATGACGGTGTAGGTAGGCAAGGGCCTGGTGGTCAGCTGCCATCCGTCCGTAATGCTTTCTTTTTTCCTTCCGTAAGATCCTCCTCTCCATCGAACGAGTGGTTATTTTCGACAAATTGGCTGTTCTAATCCTGGCAAAATTCGGGGTTAATTCTTCCTGTAGACATATGTTTATGAATGAAATATGATTCTCGGTTATTCTCAATCTTGTCTGCATGAATGCGTTGAAAATGAATTGTCAAAAGCGAAAGATCAACAAATGGTATAATATAATACGTCGAAGAGTCTAACCTTCAAAAACCTTGAGAAGAGTGTGGAAATGGTATGTATTTTGATGTGTAATTTTTTTGATAGAAAAAAAACATATTTTGTTCATATTTATTCATATTTATGGACTTATTTGTTCTTAAAATTATTATTTTGTTGGTTTTCTTTTTTATTTATTTTGTTTTCGCTTTTGCATAGTTTGATATGAATTTTCATTTTGTATTTTCCTTTGTTTTGCTAATATTTCAAACTTTTGTAACAAAATAATTTTTATATCAAACTTTTTACTGAGAAAAACAAACAAAAAATCATGGGGATTTATTTGTTTATTCAATTCATCTTTTAATTTTATTTTTTTACCAATTTATTAGGTAGCCAGTTCAACAAACATCCACAATGAAGACTGTGGCCCAATGCAAGATCAAGAGGGGAGTACGTGGAAAACATGCTTGAAAAGTCTGCGATTTGGACCAGACAATATGAATAGAAATGTTTGAGGAACACGAAAACAGCAGTATTGGAGTAATATGAAGAAAGAGAGAAACAAATCCGTGGAAAGCGTGTACGAGAGAAATCTATATAAAGTAATTATTATGAGACATTAGAATGGTGACAGAAATATGTAGATTATAAAAGTAAATTATAAAATGGGCAGGAAATTAATTTTCCGAATTTAAAATAAATTTGTGCGGCAAATGTCACACAGTACCAAGAGATTAATTGAATTGATCACTGCCAGTTAAAGTTTAGTTCAGATATTGTTTTTTATCAATTATATTAAACTTATCCATTATAGTCATGCGAAGATGAAAAACGTAAAAGTGTTATATATCAATTCATTTAAGGTAGTCTTTCATTTATTAAATTATACAAATTTGGTTGAACTTTAGTAAGAAAAGGATATAAATTTAGTAAGAAAGCTCAGTGACATAGGGTGGTAAATAATTAATTGCCTATCCTCTTTACCACATCATGTTCACATCAGGTTTGGCCTACTAAAAACTTCCATAAATTTAGAAAAGAGTGAAAATATAAAATAAACTAAGTTTGATAAAGAACGTTTCCCTTAACATTTCTTTTGGTTTAGTAAGAACAAATTTTTAAAAATATTAAGGTATATAGAAAATGTGAAGAGAAAACATTGCTTGGAATACTTATGAAGTAATTATTTTGTATTCAGGAACGGTTTGGTATGGTTGAGTATCTTGATTTGAGCATTTTTAAGATTTCTATTACTTTGGTAATATTTTTAATGATAACTTTTTAAGGAATTGAGAAACCAAGCTGTTTTTTATTACAGCTAGCATTTTTGTCTTTATAGTAATCTGATTTTATAAATTAAAACAAACTTACATATTAAGCTTTTATTGCAGTATTTGTTAATATTCACTTTTTGAAAATTGTATTAACATTTTTTCTAATCAAATGCTCACGTTCAAGTTTTTACTCAGTAAAAAGTTTTAGTTGAAAATTTATTTATGGATTTCTTTGTTTATTCTTAAATTTATTTATTTTTTGTTATTTTTATGGCTCACATGTGTTATTTTATCTTTGTTTTTGTCGTTTGATATGAATTTTCATCTTTCTTTGTTTTGCTAATATATCACACGTCTGTAATTTTATGAATAATCATACTCCACACAGAATGACATGTACTCTCTAAAAAAAAACACTTAAAGTTCCATAGGATTTCTTTGTACTTTCATTGTTTGTTATAAATTTTAATTTGTAACTTTCTTTTTTTTATTAGTAGTTTACATTCCTGTAACTCTATAAAGAATTGAAGAACAAATAACTTCAAAGGAAACTTTATTTGGAATAACATTTACTTTACAAAAAAAAAGTAAATAGTAATGCTAATATTTCATATGGACTAATTTGATTTTTTTAATCTTATTCGGTTATTTTTGCATTTAATTACTGTTCTTTAGTTTACTTACTTTTTATTATTGTAATATATACTGTTTGGTACACATTGCTGGTTATCCCATTGCTTGATATGTGTTTTAAACTTTTACTCAAAATGATATTTAATTGGCAGAAAACCCAAAAGTAACCAAAGTTTTATTAATCAAATGTTCAAATTTAAATGTTTTTTTTAAGGGTGCCGAAACGGAGAAATGCGTGCGGAACGCACCCGCGAATTTTACACGTAAATTGTAAAAACGTACTTCGTACCGATCTTTTAATTTTGCTTTTAAATTTGAGATTTGTTGCACTCAAAGGGTATTAATTGAATGTAGCTACAGCATACGAACAGGACAACGATAACTAAAAAGGGAATACATACCGAAAATTGGTCAGAATTGAACAATAGACAATAACTTACAATTCTGTTTTTGGATTTGTAAATCCTTGCTTCATCCACTGCATAGTAAAATCACCTATCAATACATGCAGTAAAATATCCAAGAAATGGCGTTAATTAGAAAATCGGTACAAAGCAGCAAAAACGACGACTTTTGTGCGTTTGAACGGAGAGGTATGTATTCTCTTTTTAGTTATCGTTGTCCTGTTCGTATGCTGTAGCTACATTCAATTAATACCCTTTGACTGCAAAATATCTCAAATTTAAAAGCAAAATTAAAAGATCTGTACGATTTACGAAGTTCGTTGCTGAACTTTCTTGGTGCGGAACGCACCCGTTTCGGCACCCTTAAGTTTCAGTTGAAAGTTTATTTACGGATTTGTTTGTTTATTCCTACATTTATTTATTTTGTATTAGTTTTATGGGTTTCTTTATTATTGTTTCTTCGTTTTGGCATTTTTTATGAATATTAATTTATTTTTGTTTTGTATATGATACTTTTCCCAAAATGGCATGTACTATGTGCGCAAGAAAAGTCGTGAACCACATATGCAACCAAATATACTACTTTCCTTCAAGGACAATAATTATTGTCATCAAAATCCAATTGGTTGGTAAAGAACATGTTATTTATTTTAATATTGTGTTTCTTTATCAAATGAAACTAACACTTTACTATAAAGTATCGTTTACATCCACTTAACTTAACGTAACGTACGAAAAATTATAATTAACGTACGAAACTTTTACCGGTTTCATTTACATTCACTTACTCGTAGGGTGCTTGACATGCGCATTTGACAGTGACTGATATTGTCACATATGAAATCTGTCGCTTTTATTGTGGCTTTTATCATACAAATATATTTATATACGCACAAATTGGATTAAGGTTCCATCAAGCATGATAAAAATCCGTGTATCGTGCTAAAAATATTGCCAAATAACAGAAAGATAATAAAGTTAGACACCTGAGTGAAGTTTTAGGTTATTTTTATGTCACCGTCATCATCCTTGTCAAAATTTGTCAAAATCAAGAGCCTGTGATTGGTGCAATTAGCTCGCGGATTTGAAGTTCAAGTTGAAGTTGAGTGAACAATTCCGTACGTTACGTTAATTTTTTCTACGTTAAGTGAATGTAAACAAACACATATAATTCAATGGAGTTGAACTTTCACTAATTCTTAAATTTTCGTACGTTACGTTAAGTTAAGTGGATGTAAACGATACTTAATGTTTATTGTATTCGCTTCACTTAGTTACGTTACAACATTCGGTTCCGCATGTCCTATGCTGCATACATACGGTCGGTAACTCAGATAGTACAGTTACCTGTAATATCTGTGTACTTACAATACATAACAGTCGGTAACGCACGTATTACAGGTACCTGCAATACACATAAATGTTATTATTCGGAGAAATCACGGACTATAGGTGGCGCTGCGATTCATCAATATGGTAGGTTATTTGGGTTATTTCTTAACTTATTGTGTTTATTACGAAAACACTACATTCGGTAAGTTTACTTGATTGTTATATCTTTATAACAAAGTTAAGGGTGCTGATCGACGTTGTTTTTGGTTATTATTACCACCATAGTTCTCGTGATAGTTGTAAACAATAAACACAACATAACCTCATTTATCTATCACAGACAAGTTCAGTTTTCTCCACTGCTGGGCGCCACCGTCGCTGGTTTTATGTCTATGGTTTTGCCGAATGCTTGTTTGGTTATCTTATTAATAGTAATAATTTTACTAGATTATTATTATTATTTGAACAAAAGGACATATTTGTCATGTGTGTTTTAAATTGTAAACTGACATAATCAAATTGTAGACAAAAAAAGTGCCTTTATAATATAAAAATGCTTTTTTGTGAGGATCCCAAATAAATAAGTTACGACCATAATTAAAATATAACGTTTTTTTGGGTTTTCAAAATAGCTTGGAAGCCATTGGCAATTCAACTGTTTTCTGAACAGATTATGAAAGAGCATATATCTCTAATAGTAACAAAAGTACGCATACAATCCAACGTCCCGTGGGACACACTGGATATTAAAAATACATTTAGCTGATAGCTACTTTAAAACAAAAAAAAACCTGTTGGAAAATTTAATTGTTTCGGCACAAATTTTGATTAATTGTTTACACCAACGGTTGTTATGTTTACAACAGTGTTTTTAACATGTTTTAAAACAAATACTTTGTTTGAAGTATTTTGTTTTAAAAAAGAGTTTGTTGTGTTGTGTTTTAAACGTTTTTAAAACTACCGAAATTTGAACAGCTTTTGTTGTTTTTCAGAAAGTATAGTAATACAATATCAGTTGTTTTTAATTTTTTGTAAAATAAGGAATGGAAAGACGTCGATTAAAATGCCGACAATAAAATGTTTGCGTGATTTAAAATGTTTCGATCTCTGTTTTATTTGTGTGTGATTTAAAACATGTTTTATTTCATGTTTAGAAGTTAGAACATTTTTTGCGTAGTGTTTAAAAACATTGTTCCGTTAAAAAACATTTTATAAAAAAAAACAATTTTTTGTAGGTATTATTTTTAATAAAATTCGTTATTTTTTAATTATAAGCAAAACCCTAAATTAAGAATGTGTCTCCACATACATACAAATTTATTTTAATTTGGCAGTTTCAACTTTAAATTTGATTCTATTTAATTTAATTTTTTTGTTTATTATTTTTTTAAATTTATAATTCGTTTGGTTAAAATGTAATTTCATGAGTTTTGATTAATTGCTTATAAAAATATGCAATTTTATAAAAAAATGATTACCATAAAAAATTCTTAGAATTGATCTTGGAATTAAAAAATGTAAAAATATACAGCGTGTTGTATTAGAAAAAAATGTTACCAAGTTTTTAATAAAAAAGAACACCGTATATATTATAAATATAATTACCTGATACCCTCTTTAAAACAAAAAAAAAACTATTAGAAATTTTTTTGAAAATTCTTTCCCTTTAATTATTTCTGCACTTTCTTCTGCACAAATTTTGATTAATTGTTTATACCAACAGTTGTTATGTTTAAAACAGTTTGTTTAAAACGGTGTTTTAACATGTTTTAAAACAAATACTTTGTTTGAACTATTTTGTTTAAACATGTTTAAACAGTTTGATGAAAGGGATGCAGACAAATAAAATTTTTGCGTGATAATTTTATGGGCCTCAAGAAGCACCTACCCAGACTCGCTATGCTCGCCCGTGCTTCTCTGCTCTCGGCCCGGAAAATTATCGCTTTCTCGGGTTGGCGCACAATATACTATTACTGGATGGGAGATGGAATGGAGAAACACATCAACTTCTGTTGTCTCAACTTGTGTTGTCTCAATAACTGGCTCTTTCAATATAATTCTGTTTTTATATTTCGTTATTTGCGATTGCTTATGTCAGAAATTAGAGTCTAGAACGGCACTATTTTATTATCTGAACAATTCTGGAGATATTTAAAACTCTTAAAATTGTGGTTTGCAAATTTAGTTCAATTAATAAACATAAAAATAGTATTTTGTTAAATATAGATTTAATTATTAAAGGGCGTTATTTGGAAGTGTTTTTAATAGATTTTTCAGCTTAATAGTTGTTTGTTGCACATTTCGTTGTTGTGTTCCGATGTTCAACAAATTTTCACGATTGTTACCTAACCTAAAAGTATTTATTCAGTTGTATGAACATCATGTATAGTTTATCTAATAATTTTGGGTACTATCATCTACCTACTGTCTTTGACTATTGCCCCGCACAAAGTTTAAAGTCAAAATCAGCACAAATAACGTTTTTACATATTTTTTAAAAAGATCCTGCAACGGGCATATTTTGGAAAACAGTTGAATATCTCTGGAACTACAAACGCTATGGGTTAGCAACATACATGGTTGGATAAACAAATTTAGTAATATTCATAATATAACATAATATACAGGACGTTCCATTTTTTTTAATGTACATACTTTCCGTCACGCCTAAATGCAACACCCTGTATAAATGAAAATAATTTTACGTTATTTAAACTAATGACGCAAAGAACTGTTGTATAATACATTTTTTGTTTCTCAAACGATTTGATAACTATCGACCGCCGGGATACTAATAACTCACCCTGTATATATGGACTTCAAATTTAACTTCCGACCTGCAATGTTTTCGACTTAAGACATCAACAATTTCTTTAAAATGGTAACCCCATATTTTTTTGTAGGGATATTGATAGATCTGCTAATTGTCGAAGCTAATTCACACTTATTGCCTTACATCAGAAAATTGATAACTTTTGCTTGTTTATGGTGTTTTCTATAGATTTATTTGTGCTGGAATATATTATTAATGATTTCAAGTAACAAAAAACATCAAAAAACGGTTCTACTTGTGTGAATTCTGATATAGGAACCTAAATTGACTACAGTATGATAAAAACAATTCAAAACTAATCAAGAACTAGTTTTTACTATTTTTTATTTTTATAGGAACTGATAACGCTGAGGTTTTTAGAAACCGTAAAGGCATCTTCTCAATTAATGTTCAAACTGTGTCATCGCCGAATCTAAAAGTTTTGGATATTGTTGCTCGTTGGCCTGGATCAGTACATGATCAGACTATCTTCAATAATTCAAGATTGAAGGAAAGATTAGAAGGTGGTGAATTTGGTAATGCACTGATAGTTGGGGACAGTGGTTATGCGAATACCATGCACATTATTACTCCACTGCTAAACCCGAACGGAGGAATTGAGGAGTTGTATAATACAACTGTTAAACGAGCAAGAGTTTGCGTTGAAAGACAATACGGTGTCTTAAAACGTAGATTTCCCGTTTTATCAGCGGGACTGCGCCTGAAACTGCAAACTACAATGGCAGTAATCGTCGCAACAGCGGTTCTCCACAACCTGCGACCAAAATGAAGAAGTTCCACCTGTAGATCCGGATGTTGCCGTTGTATTAGATGATGAGGAATGGAATGTTGTAGCACCCATACAAAATAATTATTTTAATGCTAGGGCACAGTTATTGGCAGAATATTATCCCACATTATTATTATAGAATAAATAAATGTTCAGATGTTCTTGTAGTCTTTTATTTTTTAATGTGTAGAAATGGAAAAAAATTAAAAATTCGATCATATAAAAATTAAAGTGAAAATATAAAGTAAATTTCTCTGGTAAGTAATTGGTAGACGTGCTTTTAATTGATATACAACTGTAATAAGGACTAAGCAACGGTAAGTATTAATTGCAAAACCAGTATACTCTTGCTAATTTATAATAATAATGCAAACACCTTAATCCGAACACGGGACAACAACGGATTTGGATTAACGATAGTATGCTATATTTTTGCAGCGATTTTTAAAATATTTAATAAATATGTACTTTGAAATGTGAAAATGTAAATAAAGAATTTTGTTCAATTTTGACCTTTCAAGATCTTTTACCAAATTTGATTGTGTTTTTGGCACATAGGTGTAGATCAAAATAAACGTACAAATATGTTAACACATTTATATTATAAACATAATAAAATATAAACATAAATAATAACATACTGCACATAAAATAAAATATAAACTGAAATAGAATATAAACAAAAATAAAATATGTATGGCAAAAAAATATATTCTAATCCTATGAACTTTGAGCTTTTTCTAATTCAAGCAAAATTAGTTTTAATTCGGCTTCTTTCTTTGCCTTTTCCAACTTCAGGATTTCCATTTCCATTTCGTGCTTCTTAATTTGGTGTAGACGCTGATCTTCCAATATAATTTTCTTTTTCTCGTCGTTTTCTTTTTGAACAGCGACCAAAACTAATTTTTCATCCGCTAATATACTAAACTTTTCGGAAGTGGTCTGTTTTGGCGTGCGGAGTACTGGTCGTCTTCTATTAGCCCAACTTCTTTTGACTGCTGGTGACGGGACAATTATCTCTTCCCTAGCTTCTTCAACAACATCCATCACTGTCACTTCCGGTGCTGTAGGCGAGACTGGGGTCTCATTGAAATTTGTCGGAGTCGACATATCAGTAAAATCCGTGGGACTAGCTGTTATTGCTCTACTAGTGCTCGGTGCTATAAATAAATATTTTTTAAAACGATAAAAATAAAGGTACGTTAGGAGTACGTACCATCGCTAACGAAGACGCTGGCAATGCCCACAGCACTTAATTTAATAGTGTCCAGTAACACCGACTCCTCACAAGTAACTTGTGTTGGTGGGCAGTACGGGCCTCCACCTGTTCCACTCGAATACTTCTTATCGGAAGAAACTTTTTTCCGCAGCTCCTTTTTGATTGAGTCATACTTCGATCGCAGCTGTTTGACTGATCTTTGCTATAAATATACTACAATTATTTACATTGTTACATTATACTGGAATATATCCGTACCATTCCTGTAGAGGCCACAAACTGATGTTCAATCTTACTCCACACAGCCTCTTTGTCCCGCCAGGTGACTCAATCGGTCTTCTTGTTTTCGAGCACGCTCTTGTGGCTGTTTGTCAGAGCCAAGAGCATATTCCTTTCCGAAGCCGTGAAATTCGCTCCTCTCACCCGCTTTTCCTCGTCCATGTTTGTGGATGACATGGGATAACACTAATTTCAAAATAAAACAGTTGTATATATGAAAATGATAAATATGACTTGATAAACTGAACTTACCTTAGCCTAATCCTTATAATTTATAAAATATATGACCGTACAACTAATCTAAACAACTATATAACAAACTAAACTATACAACTAACTGTAAGCAACTATTATAAACACTATTTAAGAACGTAGCACCAAAATAAAACAGACAATAGGTAACGCGTATGTAAAACGTGGACAAAGAATGGTGAACCTTTCAAATTCAAACAGAAAGTTTGTAACCGCACACAACCAAGCGCTAAATGTCACTAGAAAATTACTAATATCTTATTTTTCTATGATTGGCGACATTGCTTTTCCATTGCCAACCTCTCTTTAACCTATAGTCGCCTAACTAGAAGTTTACACTGCATTGAAAGACCCGACATTTTAGTAACTAGGAGTTAACGTTAACTACCAGTTTGTTAACTAGAAGATTTAACCTTGCATTGATAGATCCACCCTTGGTGTTATTGTCATTAACCTCCCTTACGAAGAGAGGGTCAAGTTTTCTGAAAACTTCGTGCATAAGTCTATTAACAAGTTTTGGAGGGAAGGAATTATCCTTGGCGAGGAGGGCGACATAGTTAAGCTCATAAACTCTGTCATCTCTGTTTAATGGGTAAGTAAAAGCTCTGTGGAAGTAAAATCTTAAAGAGGAAAGGCGCTGTGACATGGGGTGGGAAAAGTCGAAAGGGATTATGGTTGGGGTGGAAGACGGTTTTCTGTATATATTAAAAGAAATATTATTGTTGAAATTAGTTAAAGTTAAGTCAAGGAAGTTGAGGACTTTATTATTTTCAATTTCTAAAGTATATTTAAGCTTAGGATGATATTACACAATCTACCATTGAAATAGACTGTGCCATACACAGACACCCTGATTACGATGATATAGTTAAGGATATTGTTCCCCTTATTAACAGAATTAATCGTAATAAGGGTAGTAGATACAGTGGTTTAAATAAATTAGATAAACAGCAGTGGAAGGTTGCCAAATGTGTGAGGAGAAAGCTGGAGGATGCTGGAGCTTGTTTGGTCCAGGCTGATAAGAATGCCGGTGTGGTCATTTTGTACAGAGATATATACATCAAAAAATTTCTGGATTTTCTTGACAGCAATGACTACACTGAAATTCGTAAGAACCCTTTGAACACCATAATAACTAAAACTAAGAGTATCATTAGTCAATGTAAGGCCACCCTGATGGAGTATTCGCATTCCTTTTCCCCAAATTTTATTCCTATGAACCCAACCGTCCCCCATCTTTATGCTCTACCAAAACTGCACAAGACTGGCATGCCCATTAGACCGATCACTACTTTTTATAACTCCCCAACTATTCATTTATCTAAATTCATGCTTGACATTTTTAAATTAACTGATTTCACTCCTTGTTACTCTGTAAAAAACTCCATTGATTTTATTAATCTGGTTAAAGACATTAACTTGGACGGTTGTATCATGATCTCCTTTGATGTCACTAATTTATACATTAACATCCCCATCGATGTCACTTTAGACCTGGTAAATCAACTTTTTAACTGCCATTTCAACGACCCCTCCCAAATATCCCATTTTATCACTATCCTCAAACATATTGTTCATCAAAATTACTGTTCCTTTGAGGACAAATTTTATAGAATTAATGACGGTTTGCCGATGGGCATGCCAATCTCCCAATACCTGGCTGACATTTTTCTCAATCATATTGAAGAAACTTTGATAGTTAACCCCATTAATCCCTTTCGCAAAAATATAACCAATTGGCTGAGATACGTGGACGACGTTTTCTGTATATGGTATGGCACCATTCCTGAGTTGCATAATATGCTTGAATACATTAATGACCTTCATCCTAAGCTTAAATATACTTTAGAAATTGAAAATAATAAAGTCCTCAACTTCCTTGACTTAACTTTAACTAATTTCAACAATAATATTTCTTTTAATATATACAGAAAACCGTCTTCCACCCCAACCATAATCCCTTTCGACTCTTCCCACCCCATGTCACAGCGCCTTTCCTCTTTCAGATTTTACTTCCACAGAGCTTTTACTTACCCATTAAACAGAGATGACAGAGTGAGGGTGGATCTATCAATGCAAGGTTAAATCTTCTAGTTAACAAACTGGTAGTTTACGTTAACTCCTAGTTACGAAAATGTCGGGTCTTTCAATGCATTTTAAACTTCTAGTTAGGCGACTATAGGTTAAGGAGAGGTTGGCAATGGAAAAGCAATGTCGCCAATCATAGAAAAATAAGACCTTAGTAATGTTTTAGTGATATATAGCGCGTCACTGTCAGCTGTGCTCCGTTATTGCCATGTTACCGCATTTCTCTTTGAATTTCAAAGCGTCGACATTTTCTTTGTTTACGAGTTTACATATTATGTTGTGTTCTGTAGATTTTTTTTTGTTTATAGACTATTACGCACATGTGATTGTATTATATCTCATTTGATAAGTTATATTATAATTATATTGTTTATTATAATAATATACCTACATATTATTATAACCTTGTGTTTATATTGTCTAACTTTACGTGGCAAACAACCGCAATAAAAATTGGTTAAAGATCTTTGAAGCATAAAATTTAACAAAATCGATCATTTATGTTTTCATTATTTGATTAGTTAGAGTTCAGGTTAGTCCAGATTATCAAAAGTCTTCTGTACTTGCAATTAATACTCACCGTTACTCCTCCGTGTTCAATACTGGTGGATATCAATTAAGTGGCAGATAAGAGCACATTGTGTACCAAATACTTATCGAAGAAGGTTTGTAGTAAGTTATCACTTATTTTCTACACGTAAAAGAATAAAACACCACAAAATTAATTTATTTACAATAGAAAATTTGTTTATTGTATCGTATGGGACAATATTTGGCAAATATCTGTGCACTAGCATTACAATAATTATTTTGTATTATTATTTTGTACTATGCCAGTCCACTCCGCTTCATGTGGTATAACGGTAACGTACAGATCTTGCGGAAAACTTCGTCAATTGGTCGGTGGCAATACCCAACCGATGTTGCAAGAGGTACTACCAAGATTGTAGTATCAGGCGTATGCTCAATGCAAAACAGGAAGTATGTGTTTTAGAGCTGTTTTACACTACCGAGAATTATAACGAAAATAATAGCGAAAATAATAACCAAAAGTTTTGTGGATGAAAATCGGACGTGTAAAACCACTATTTTATAACGAAAATAATAGCGAAACTTTTTGTGAGAAAAATACCACACTTGCTCTATTCACCGCGAGATTGTGCGCGATAATTTGCGCACTTCGTACAATTTACGACTATATTGATCGGGCAGAGTGCGCGGGCAGCGCAGTTAACCTCAAAACGCTCAAAACAGTGACAGCCGGGCGGTGGGGGCGTCGAATGCCGGGCGGTGGGGGCGGCGTAAGCCGGGCGGCGGGGGCGGCGTAAGCTGGGCGGCGGGGAAGGCGTAAGCCGGGCGGCGGGGGTGGCGCAAGCCGGACGGCGTAACCCGGCGGCGGGGGTGGCGCAAGCCGGGCGGCGGGGGCGGAGTAAGCCGGGCGGCTGGGGCGGCATAAGCCGGGCGGCGGGGGCGGCATAAGCCGGGCGGTGGAGGCGGCGAAAGCCGGGAGGCGGTGGCGGCGTAAGCCGGGCGGCGGGGGCGGCTTAAGCCGGGCGGGGCGGCACGCTCGTATTGTGCATATTGCCG
Source organism: Melinopterus prodromus (assembly GCA_964023965.1). Taxonomy (NCBI): domain Eukaryota; kingdom Metazoa; phylum Arthropoda; class Insecta; order Coleoptera; family Scarabaeidae; genus Melinopterus; species Melinopterus prodromus. The sequence goes on along the minus strand of OZ030391.1, from coordinate 32,345,043 downwards.
AGAAAGAATCGTTGTTCTGTGAGAATTTATTACAGCTGCATTATGACCGCGTGGCCCCGTGCCGATGTGGTGGTTTTAATTGAAGAATACAGAAAGTGGCCTAATCTATACAATTCGAAGTCCGTAAACAATAAACATCGCCACCTCAGAAAAACGGCAGTGGGTGCGATTATGATTATGTAAACACCTATGAAAACTGCAAATACATAACCTTATTATCTTTTGTCATGCTTTTCTTCCGTTTCCTTATTAGAAATACAACAAACGATTGTTTAGGTTATGTATTTTATCCAAGTTTTCTTTACAACCGTTATATCTAAATATCTACTATAGTACGCATGCGCATGACTACATTAATAGCGAAATCAATTGCCGTGTGTCAAACAACTTTTAACTATCGTTCGAAATTAATTTGCCAATATTTCTCACCAAAATTATAGCGATAATTTTGGCTATTATTTTCGCTATAATTCTCGGTCGTGTAAAACAGCTCTAAGACAACACTACAACGCAAAGTCAAGTTTCGTAATAATTTTGTTCGGAAGTAGGTTAGGCGAACGCACAGTCGGGACGTTTATCGAGATGAATCCCTTACTGTTTGTAGAAATCTCAGCTTCGTCAGTTCCTAAAATAAACGTAGTTTAATAAAAGTAAACACTTGTTTGTATTGCATATACCTGGAGATTACGTACCTATGCTTGAACATCCATTGTCCTTTTTAGACGAGGAGCTGCTACTTAAAACCCACTGTAGTGGGGACTCAGAGAGTTAGCAGAAGTTTTTAATGGGGGACACAGTATGATTTCGAAAAAGAAACACCATTTAACACAAAACATACAAATAAAACCTGAACTTACATAATATATGATGGACATTGTATACTCCCATCGAGATAAAACCAAGCAAAGTTTCTTTTGATTTTCTTCACCATCATCGAGTCGACAAGGATCATCCAAAAGATTCATCACTATAGTAAATGAATAAAATTTCACAACATATGGAACGTTAGGTTAGAATATCCACGAATATCCACTGCGCAATTCTAGGCGCAGCCTTGTATGCGCGCGCCACCGTAAACTAGGAGTTAGCGCTGTAACTATCAAACATACTGGCGGGTAAAATTAACCACGATTTAAGTGGTAGTTAGGGTTTACCCGACCATTGATGAACCCGCAAACTCAAAGTTAAAAGTTAACCGAAATTAAACCCGTAGTTACGGTTTTAACCTTGCATTGATAGATCCACCCTGAATGAGCTTAACTATGTCGCCCTCCTCGCCAAGGATAATTCCTTCCCTCCAAAACTTGTTAATAGACTTATGCACGAAGTTTTCAGAAAACTTGACCCTCTCTTCGTAAGGGAGGTCAATGACAATAACACTAACAGATATAGACCTTTTACGTTTAATGCTATAAATTTGAAATTGACAAAGGCTCTCACTCCTTACAACATTATTCCTGCATTTAAGACAAACGCCCAACTCCTGCAGATCCTGTCTACCACCACTAAGAATAAAAGGACCGTCCTTGACGAGAATGGCGTATATCCCATCGGTTGTATGAACTGCGACGCTCTGTACATTGGACAGACTGGCAGAAAACTATCTAGGAGAATTGCGGAACACAAGAGCCAGCATATGTCCAACATATACAAACACAGAATCGCCACGGGACATAATAATAATAATAATAATAATGTTTATTAGCAATAATAACAATAATACACAATACAACAACAATACAATTACTTCGCATAGGCTAAAGTGCCTGTGTGCGAAGTATAAGCAGTTCCTATTAACATTATGCATCTCGCGAAAACCAAATAAACACTTCCAGCACAATAATTGAAAAAAAAAAAATAATGAAAAAATAAAAAATAATGGTGTTGCTTTACTGCACCGTTGTAATAAGGGCCACAAACTTGACCTTCTCGAACAGTTTGAAATTTACACCCACAAAAAGTTAAACAATTGTGACCTTATTAATGACCAACTTAATTTTATTACAAGACGTCGTTTTACGTACTTGTAACCGTTTTTACACCTTCAGTGTGTGTTTTGCCTTTTCTTGTCTTGTTCTTGTGTTTCGTTCCTCTTTGTTTTTCCACTAGCTGTACCTATTCCCCTTTTTTCGCTTACCGTATCTCCCCACATTCCGACCTAACCTCTGCGAGAACGTGTTGCCAACGTTTGTGTTTGAACTTTATTGTTTCGGTTTCGTTCTAATTGTTTTAACTCCCCTATGTATTTTTTTACTTTATCATACGCAGTATGCTAAAGTATTGTAATCATGCCGAAAAAAAAAATTGAGATTTTAGCGGAAATAGGTCTTTTTGGGTCCCCTGAACATTTTTGACCAAGGAACAAAAAAATGTCTGTGTGTGTGTGTGTGTGTGTGTGTGTGTGTGTGTGTGCGTGCGTGTGTGTGTAAACGATTTTTGTGGCGACGATTTCGGAAAAACTACTAAAGGTTTCGGGACTAATTAATTAGTAGTTTCATGACCTAACTTAGAGCTGAAAAGCTTTTGGTTTAAAAGGATCCAAAGGAACTGGTAGTTTATTCTAAGCCTTTTTCAAGGATTTTGCAAATGAGCCGCCATTTCTCTAATTTCGTCAAAATAGTTAAACAATAAATTAAAGTAGAGGACATTCTGAATAATTTACGCCTATGACATTTTTTGGTAAAATTAATAGTTTAGCTGTAAGAGCAAATTCTATTTGATCGAGATCAAATGAGCCGCCATTTCTGTAATTTCGTGAAAATAGTTAAATAATAAGTTAAAGTAGAGGAATATTTGAATAATTTATGCTTATGACATTTTTTGGTAAAATTCATAGTTTAGCTGCAAGAGCAAATTCTATTTGATCGAGATCGGTCGCATCTGCATTGATATGAAACTACAAAGTAGCCAGGATTTTGACAAATATTTTTTGTGGTGTCACACTCGAATACAGCTGATTTCATCAGAGGTTGGAGAACCGCGGCAAATTGCAAAATACAAATTTCAAAGAAAATAAGATCACCAATTTGATTGTTTGTTGATAGGAAATATCAACCCGTCTTTATATTTACTTCTAAAAATGATAAATTCAAAAAATTGTAAATAAAGTATATCGATGAGTGTAGTTTTATTTTAGTATGTTGGTACGGATGTGACATCTACAGTGTCATGAATAAATATAAATCTGTCAGAATTTGAATTAGCTTTTTAAGGTGCGTTTTCATTAGTGCTAATGGCAGTGGTAGCAGATGCCATTTTAGTATTTCTAATAGAAAATTGCTAGTGACTCATGTTTATGTACATGCAAACTAATATGTGTCACTATCACGATATGTAAGAAATACTATAATTTCGTATTCTACCACCGCCATTACCTACCATTACCACCAATCGGAACACACCTTTAAACTTGACGTTTCGTCAAAGTGGTACCAATCTAACATTTCGTATACAGAAATATAACCATTTTTATTTATTTTTTTTAAATACGTAATTCTCATAAAGCAACACAATAAACGTTGATGTCACTCCTGCCAAAAACTAGATAGCGCGACTCGCTCACATGCGACGGCGACACTCCGCCTTCGGTGACGCGCCGCATCACCGCTCCTCGCGCTATTCCGTACTTTCGGCACTTGTGACATAAATAACTATTATTCTAATAACGTAGTGTAGGTAGTGTCAAATGCTGATGCTTTGACAATACCTACGATTTATCTCAATACAATAGATTCTCATGCAGCTAGACTATTAATTTTATATATTGTATGATAAAGTCATGTGCATGGCCACATCAGATTTTTTTAGATTAAGTCTAGTCCGTTTGTATTTGCCAAATGCGTGTGTTTGGATTGGTTTTTGTATACTATGATTGTTTACAATGTTTGTTTTTCGTTCGCCTTTAGTGATACTGGTTGCCTGCTCTGCAGCCTAATTTCATTTTGACGCTGCTTTGCGTTCTCGATTCGTTTTTCGCTGAATCACTCATTGTTCCAACACATGTCTGCTGGTGTCGTCTCGTTGCAATTGTTTTCTCCCCCCCCCCTGGACCGCTCTGATAATGTTTGTTGAGCACCATGATTAAAGACTGTAAGTTTGTTTTCTATTTTAATTTTCACGAACGGTTCTCTGTATTTTTCGACTTATTGTAGATTGGACCGATGATGGCTGCTTAAGCCGAAACATGTCTCCTGTATATTAATAAATAATTTTGCAAAGTGAAGAGACTCTTATTCCCACACCTTTAATAAATTATAATGTCGGGCAGGTTTACGATTTACCCGCAACTGTATAAAAGGGTAAAAGAAATAAATAACTATTCTTTGATCAACGGATTTTTGCGTGTCGAGAATTAGGTACTATAGTTGTCTATCTAGTTTTATTCTACGCGTTAGTATCTATATTAGTATCCGTGATGTATGTCTTAGCCCGTGGAGGCATTTGTCCGTTGACAATAATTTCACATGTCGTAGAACGAGTCAACGCATGACAATTCTATCGTAACTAGTTCTTGGCACTTTTGACCAAACGCTAAAATTTAGCGATCCGATATACGAGTGTTAAAACTAGATGTTTATTTGCTTACAGCGTACTAACATGCATATCAATGGTGAATTGGCTATTTATAATATAATAATACTGACATAAGTAGTGACAGTAATACACCACCGCGGAGAAGTTACCCATAAAAGAGAGCCACAAGTTTTTTTTCGAATTTTGTTATTAAACATATCAAATGATAGGGGGTTTCAAACACTGTACGCGAGAGTTTTGCCCCGAAAATCCATCAAACGGTGTTGTCGAAATCTCAATCAAGAATTGCTTGGTCTTACTTTTTATAGTTTCTTTTTTACTCTAAGGCTGCGTTTCCCAACCTTCTTCCGCTGTCCTCCCGTTTACGTCAGGCGCATAGGTGCGCTCCGCTCCCAGGGCTCCGCGCGGTACCGGTTAGGAAACGCTGGACTAAGGTAACTAACTCAATTAATTACCTACAATTTGATATATATGAAAGAAAGTTACGCAATAATATTGGCAAAAGTAATAAATATTTTTCTGCACCAGCCACTTGATATGTGACTTCCTGTCGTACTGGGTCCGTACGGACATTATGCTCATTTAAGGGTTGTTTCCCGTACAGTAAATCTCCCAGAAGCCATTTTAATTACCTACAAGCTGATATATGAAACTTATGCAAGAATATTTGCAAATGATATCAACACTTTCCTGCAACAACCAACCGATATATGCTTGCCGGCGGAGACGGTTGCGTACGGACATTATCGTCATTTAAGGGTTGTTTGCCGTGGAATAAAATGCCGACCGACAAAGAATGCGAAGCCCTTTTAATTACCTACAGTTTGATATATGGTAGAAAGTTATGCAACAATGTTGGAAAAAGTTATAAACATTTATCTGCAGCAGCCACTTAAAATATGCTGGCCGGCGGGGATGGTTGCGTACGGACATTATAGTTATTTAAGGGTTGTTTGCCGTGGAGTAAAACTCCGAGGGGCAAAGGGTGAGAAGCCCGTTAAGAAAGTTTGGAACAATATTTTCAAAAGTTATAAATAGTTTACTGCTACTATGAACATGCTTGCGGACGGACATTATCGTCAATTAAGGGTTGTTTGCCGCGGAGTAAAACTCCGAGCGGTCCCTTTCAATTGCCTACAATTTGATATATAACAGAAAGTTATGAAACAGTATTGGCAAAAGTTATAAACATTTTTCTGCAGCAGCCACTTCATATCTGTTTGCTGTCGTACTTCTTCCGTTCGAACATTAAGCGTCCCCCAAACCAGTGTTTATTAGTATATTTTTTTGTAATTTACACATAATTGACAATTGTTTAAACTAAAGTATACAAATTAATGTAATTTTTTTCAGAAATTATTATTGTTAAATTATCGGCCGCATGTGTAGAGTGATGCATAGGAGGGAGTAGTGAGACAAAAAGTAGTGCTTGTGGGTTTGTTCCTAGATGACCTCTGAGCAATATCTTATAATCTCCCGCAACTTCTCTTCTAAATCCGAGACGTGACAATAAAAGGTAATAAAAAAGTGTATATTAAATGGGAAATTTGGGGTGCTAGGTGAGGTACGTGTTAACTTTAACCTATGTTTTCACATATAAAGGGTCTTTTATTATTTCTAAAAAAAAAAAACAGATTGGAGGAATCATTACCTCACAGCAAAATAAAAAAAATTGCAAGGCATAAACTTTGATCAACTTCCTGTTATTGTGGGTAAATAATCCGTAAACCTCTAACGCACTTCAAAAGCGAACTTTGTTGCTCTTCTCCCATCAACTAGTAATGGTTGAAAACTGTTTACTCCTCGTTCATCGGGTTCCAAATGCAGCACATTGTGATTTTCTGAATTTTAGATACCTACGCAAAAAGTTGTGTAGAATACATGTTGCTTTCATAATGCTTATTGTAGTCTAGACCTTCACTTGTATTGGTCTATGAAATACTCCCCATTTATGAGATAAAATACCAAACGCATTTTCTACAACACGTCTAGCACGACATAACCTTTTGTTAAAATGTTCTTTTCCGTTGTTATGTCATGTTTGTCTGTATAAGCTCCTACAAGAATATGCCAGTAAAACGCGTAAATTTATGTAAGTAACAGTAACGGTTTGTACCACTTCTGTTAGAACATTTGATGGTTACATGTTTGCCATCAAAGCTTCCTATACAATTTGGAAACTGCCAGTTATTCTGAAAATCACATATTACGTTCTCCCATATTTCTGAAGTAGGTTCGGGCATGTATTTGGCTGAAGTCGTTGCCAGATTGCTGTGCATACTTCCACAACAATGTCACTTACTGTCGAAAACCCCATACGACAAACTATGACCAATACTGCTACACGAGTCTTATATGTCAAGAAATTTGAAATAACAAAAAAAAACATTATTTTTCAGGTGAAGATTTTAAAAAAGGTCGAAGAATTTGCGCGGTCATACGCGAAACACCTGCGAGCAGTAGTAATTACCCATACTCAAAAGGAAAGAAAAAAAACATTGACCGCTACAAATCCTGGCCATGGGAAAAACAAATGGAAATGTTCAAACCATTCTTGCAGTTTGCTCAAACTTCAAGCAACATATCTGCTGTAAAGAATGCTAATATGTCTTCTCATAATGACAGACAATTTGAAGGGGGCAATACTGAGGATGCCGGTACCGTTTCACAAAACGAAGCATTTGTCGAAGAAGAATTACAACCGCAACCTCCAGCTACACCTCACCATACAACAACGAATGTTTACCCCATGCCAGTTGAAGATACTCCAAGAAATAATGCCACTTCAAGAAAAGGGCGCTTAGAGCAGACAACGTCTGCGCCATCAAGTGTTGATAAAGTCATAGCCCACTTACAGAACACACCTGTCGGCCACACCTAACCGGAGTATGATGAAATTGATTTGATATGCTTAAGTTATGCGACAACAATGCAAAAATGTCACGGCGTTGACAAACCGTCACCAAATTTAGAATTGCTCAAGTCCTCATGGAGGAAGAACTAAATCAGCAACTAGAGGATGTTAATAATACATCTGCTGTTACGAGTGAATCTTCCATACCAACAGGCTCTATAAGATCTCCCATGTCTGAGCAATCTTCCGCACACCTTGTAGTAACAGTGATCATACCACTAGTTCTTGGTACGAACGGTTTTCATCTCTAAATTGGGCATCGTAACCGGCTTGCAGGTGCGCCATTTCTATTTCTTATTTAGCAACTGTTTTTAAGTTCCGATGAAAGAAACTCTTGCATACAAAAATCAATTAGAATTCAAGGATAGCAACTGGCAGCAAAAGCATTTATGTTTTGTTGCCAATGTGTATGCATAAAATGATAACTATATCTTACCTAGTTTAAAACAAAGCTTTGCGAGAGGCAGCATACGTTTATCATGTCCCTAAATCCACCTTGCACGATAGACTGAAAGGCAGATCAGTATGCAAACATGGTGGACCAACTGCCATTTCTGCACAAGAAGAGAAAATGTTTGCTGAAGCTGACATATGTATATGGTATAAGATACTTAGTAAAGATTTATCTGGACAGAAGGGGCACAAATATTAAAAACTACCTGTGATTGATTGGTTTTATGGGTTTCTTCAAAGAAACAACCTTTTAACAGAGCCTATGGCCCAGAATATAAAACGATGCAGGACAAATACCACAAAAGAGATAGTAGGTACTGAATTATTTTTTACGCTTGAAAATGTACCTCCCTCTCGTATCGTTAATTACGATGAAACAAATTTAACCGACGAACCGGGTAGAGGTTCCAAAAGGGTGGAAAGAATTGTGGACTCAAGCAAAGCAAGTATCACGATTATGAAGGCCATCAGTACATCAGGGGTCCTTTTACCCCTAAAGGTAGTGTATAAGTCAGTATATTTATATCCAACATGGATCGAAGGAGGGCCAGATGGAACGGTCTATAACACGACTGGGTTGTTTCGACGCTCCGACGTTTGAAGACTAGTTCAACGAAATCCTTCCGCCCTACTTTAAAAAATTTAAAGGAAAGAAAGTGTTAGTGGGTGATAACTTATCAAGCCACACTTTCATCTATGTTCTTCAAAGTTGCCAGAAAAACGACATTCAATTTGTGTTATTACCGCTAAATATGACACACTTGCTGCAGCCGCTAGAGGTCGCGCCCTTTGCTCCATTTAAGAGGGCATGGCGAAATAGTCTTGTAGAATGGAAGACAAAAAACAAAGGGTGCGTCCCCAGGCCAGAGTTTCCGCGTCTCTTTAAGAAGCCTATCTGTTGGAATTCGTGTTGATTGCTTGTTTAATTTGTGATGCATGTTAGGTTGCCTATCTGGCAAAAGACGTACGTTACTAATGAGTGTTGCGGGATAGTCATGTAGTTTTAGAACTCTGTAGAGTGTGCATTTACCGCGTCCGTCCGTACCGTTGTAGCAACTGTAACGCGCATATTAAGACTAAAGCGTTTAATTAGCTGTGTGGTGTTTTATTCACGAACCGTCGATGAGTTTAATGACCGGTGGTCTTATAATTCGCGACACTATCGAACGTGTTGTGAATTTTGAAAATAACATCAAAGCTTGTTTCCAATCCTGTGGAATTGTTCAACTAAACCCACATATTATTTTCAAGAAGATACCAGATACTAAACCTTCAGAAAATGAATCCAGTGACTGTTGGTTCACAACCCTTAAAGTATTTCTCCAGAAATATCCAGTGAAGAAGAATATAAGCAAAGTTCAGAAGAGGATATTGTATTGAAGGAGAGGCAAGCGAACAGGGCGATACTGAAACTGAACAAAATGAAAATGATTAGACTGATTTTTCGATAGATATTAACACATTTTTAGTAATTAAATTTCTTGTACCAAGAAAGACTGATAAATATTACGTTGGTTAAGTTACAGAAGTGATTGATAAAATCAACAAAATGTAAATTTTCTCAGGAAGTAGATATCGGAAAAAGGGGGTCTGGTCTACTTTACTTACCCGCCAGTTAAGGATGAAAGTATTGTTGATGAACATCAAATTTATACCGTCCTTAAGACGGTGAAGAATCTAAGGCGTGGAAGATGCCAGTTTCCAGAGTTATTACCAATCAACTATTAAACTAGAATATTTTTTTTGCTGACTTTTTAATGTTTTCATAATGCATTTGTTATAACACTATTTTAATGTGTAATTGAACTATGTTTTGTTGATGTTTTTTAGAAGCTTTCATTTTATGTTATCCATTTGTTATAACACTATTGCCATTTTTTATTTACTTTTATTAAATTATTCATAACCAACGTGTTGTTGTATGGTATATTATAATAAAAGTTTTATAAGATGAAAATGAAGTTGTTTCACATACAACTTAATATAATTTATAATGAAAAATAAATGTATGTCTGGATTTACCTCACACATAAAAACATATATAACATAAAAAATGGTTTGAAAAAGACAACAGTTGGGCAGTTTTATTATGAAGTCTTATGGAGGAAATATGACAGACTGTATATTTATCGAAATCGTCAATATCATGGTTCTTGATTTCAGGATCGTCTTCTTCATCTGAATGACCTTGGTCTTTATTCGCTCTTTATTCGTTTCTTTGTCTGTACATATAATAATTTATTACTGGCTGAATAATTATTGAAGGAGATCAATTGCCGAAATCCACCGATGACATAGCAATCAACTCTCAAGAAAATCAAGGTATTACACAAAAACATTAAAATTTATATAAAAATGATTATCTAGCCATTAATAAATTATTATATTTACAGACAAAGAAACGGATACAGAACAAGACCAAGGTCAGTCAGATGAAGAAGACGATCCTGAAATCAGTAACTCTGATATTGAGGATTTCGATAGAATATTGGACGAAACAGATGATTCTATCGATCAATGTGATATGGATGAATGGTCATGAAATTACGGCTGTTAAACAAGATCAGCATCATTATACATGTACATAATAAATACAGAATCTTGTACATAATAAAATAAAAATTAATACATAATTATCTCCGAATGTCATTGTAAAAAAGTAATATTTAATATTGTATTATCTTATTTTGATGTTAAAGCATTTCATCGAATCAATATATTTTAAATTTGTACACTAAAACATATAAATAGAACATAAAAAAAGGACTTCATAATAGCCGTTCAACAATTTATAATAACGATCGTCTTTCAGGCCAATAAAAATTGAGCATCGTAGCCGCCGCGTCGTCGCGGTCGTGGTGCTCGCTCGGTGCATGCTGAGCGCAAGTTCATAGGCTTGTCAGACGACCTTCGTGGTCTTTTATTAGTGGCAGACTATTATTTTTGGGTTTGCTGATATAAAAAGAATCATTTCAATCAATTTCATCCTTCCAAAATATTTTAAATGCATTTGTCAATGATGGCGAGGCGAGGCGAACTGTTAAATAACTGTCATCCACGTAGGTTTTGATAGACTTTAACACTAGCGTTGTATAATCATGACAGTTCGTTCAAATAATGATCCCATTATTTGAACGAACTGTCATTATACAACGCTAGTGTCATTATAATCATTGGCGGGTATAATGATGGGGATTATATAGTCAAAGATACGTATGCAATGAACTTATTATATGTGAGTCGTAGATAAATCAAATTTACGACAACACCGTTTGATCAATTTTTTGGGCAAAACTCTGGCGTATAGTACCTTATCTTTTGATATATGTTTCATAACATAATTCGAAAAAAGGTTCTGGCTAGCTTCTCCGCGGTAATATGTCAATATATCATAATATAAAATGTAATGTGGAGCTGTGGTTAGGCACGGGGACAAATATCTCGTGTTTGCATAGTATAGCTTATAGAATTACGCTAAAATGCTCAATTGTCTGTTTGTTGAACACAGTGAATGTTATCGACATAAAATAATTAAGCCTAAAACGTTTTTGTATTTTGTTAGTCTGACTTGGGACATGATATTCCTACTTGGAATTTTGGACCCCTAACAAAAGTCCAAGTTCCGGCAAATTATCTATCTATATATATTATCTATCAAATGTAACAAAGCCCACCTGAATATACACTACCAAGTAACTCTTACCATAACGGTAACTACGTGTTCTTCAATCTCACAAAATCTACCTAAACATTTCTTTCTTTCGATTTCATTGTTCCTTTTTCCGCTTACACTATTACTATAAAACCCTACGTTTTGAAATCTTTGACTACAGGTAAAAAGGATATTCTTTAGATTGAACTGTTATTGTACTATGTTTCCTAGATCCAAATACAAAGCATTTAGCACAAATATACAATAAATTACTATACAAATAAGAAGCTGATGGTTGTCCATGCAGAGCGTTCCATTTGTGTACTTTAAAAGCTAGTAATGCAGTTTGAAATTACTTCCATTATTTTAAGTTACCTGGGACTGAAGCTTTTTTTATAGTAAAATTATAATGGTCATCGTCGTCATGGCGATCGCATGTGCTAAGTGCAGTAAAAGTATTTCAAGATGCGACGAGTATATTAGTTGTAAATCGGAATGTCACAAGAACTACCACATTACCTGTATTGGTATCTCCGGGAGTGATTTCATGGAAATGAAGCGGCAGGGAGGAATCAAGGAATGGGTATGTGAAGATTGCAATAACATAACCTGCATGCAGCTTGATGGTGTTGATAACGTAATTGCAAACGAAACCAAACTAGAGCAATTCTTGAATCAGAAGTTGGATAATGTTACCAAAAACATAACAAATACAATCATAACAACATTTCAATTAGAAATAAATAAACTGTTGGAAGAAAACAGAAAATTGCACGCGGACGTAGCGCAACTAAAAGAGATCATCCAAAAGCAGAAACCTGCTCATGTTGATAATATTTACACTAGACCAACAACAGATGGCAATACATATGCTAAAATATTACAGCCAAAACCAGATCAGCCTGGACAGCAGAGATCCAGAAAAAATAGCTCGATAAGTCGAAAAGAAATTGTTGGGAAAACTCCTATCTTACAAAATAATATTGCAACAGCCACTATAGAAAATGCAGGAATCAATGCTCCGAAACGAATTAATACCACAACGCCCACAGCAGAAAATGTAAAATCTACAAATAACCCAGTAAAACGAAGCATTCAATCTGCTTCAAATGAAATTGAGTCAGATGGAGAATTTAAATTAGTTAAATATAGAAAAAGAAATACCAACAAATATATAATAAAGGGAAATTCTGATAATGATCTTACCATTAAAGCAGCAAAACGATTCGGTCATATACATTGTTGTGGTTTTGATACATCCACAACTGAATCCAATTTGGTAGTTTATCTAAAAAGCCAAGGTATGCAAGATGTCAAATGTGAAAAATTAAAATCAGAACGTCCTGATCTATATTCGTCGTTTCACATCACATGTGAGTTAAACGATCTGAATAAAATTAAAAATGCCGAAATATGGCCAAAGGGTATAAAAATAAATCGTTTTTTCTACTACACCCAGAAACTGAAAAAGACGGATTAGCGATAACACGGGACAAAACATGCAAAAACATCCACATTAATAACATTTGCGGAAAAAACATAGCAATGATAAATTTAAATATTCAAGGTCTATCAAGCAAAATAAACCAACTGCAGTACATTCTACAAACCAAACCGAACATCGACATAATTGGTATTACCGAACACTGGATGTCAGAAGATGAAATACAAACTTTAAATTTCCCAAATTACGACGTTGCAGTATATAACTGTAGAGCTTTCTCTTTACGAGGAGGTGTTCTAATTATTACAAAAAAATCACACACTACGCAAGTTTTCGATCTTTCTGTCAATAACAAAGAAAGATGCCTAGAACTCTGCTCTATACTAATTCCCAAATTAAAGTCACTAATTGTTGTAGTCTACCACCCTCCAGACGGTGATAAGGATGTATTTTTACGGGGAATGCAGGACACCTTATATTATATTAGAGAAACAACACAAAAATTCTATAACGTCTTTATTATGGGGGATTACAATATATGTGTAAATGAAAAAACAGCTGTAAAAGACAACTTTCTATTAATAATGTCAGAATATGGCCTACACCCATTGTTTAATCAACCGTCGAGAGTTGGTGGAAAGAGATGTGTGGATAACATATATGCAAGCAAATTCATTACCATCAGTGCAATCGAGACAGTCAACTTGCATTTGGGTGACCATTTAGCACAATTTGCGACTTTTGTTCTAGTACCTGAAACAGAAAAACAAATTTTTATTAAATGTAGAATAATAAATAGAAAAAATATCGAACGATTTAAAACTTTACTACAAGAAAGTGATTGGACTGACATATACGATACAAAAATAAATGCACAAATCGGAAATACTCATTTTCAAACCATCCTCATGAACTGCCACAATATCGCTTTTCCAGAAAAAACAGTAATGCAATCAAATAAAATTTTGAATATAAAATGGGAAAATGAACATTTGGCAACAATGAAAAATCGACTTGATGCGTTGTACACCATACATGAAGTGTCAAAAGACAACAAATACAAAGATATGTACAACGAGTTAAAGATAGAATATCGTAGACAAGTAGATCAGGCAAAAAAGATAGCTAATGGACAATTTGTTTACAATTCTGAAAACAAAGTGTCCGCAGCTTGGAAATTAGTAAAAAAGGAAATTGGAAAGGAAAATCGTAAGAAAACCAAGAAGAGTCTACTAACAGCTGAAGAACTTAGCGAATATTTTGTAAATATAGGGCACGAGACTATAGATAACAATTTGAAGTCCGCTGATCCAGTTTCTCTAGTAAAATCAACGACAAGCAACAATATATGCCTACATCAAATTGATGAACAACAAGTAACAGACATAATAAACAACATCAAAAACACCACCACAAAAGACATATACGGTCTTTCAGCAAAGCTACTTAAAGAGATACAGTCGGTAATAAGAAAACAATTGTGTACTATCATAAATAAATGTTTGGATGAAGGGACATTTCCTGAAGAGCTTAAATATGCGAAGGTAGTCCCAATTCAAAAACCTGGAGACCCGAATGATAGCAAAAATTATAGACCAATTTCCATCTTACCAGCGATATCAAAGGTCTTTGAAATTGTAATAAAGAACAAAATTGTAAAACATCTAACAGAACAGGATCTACTGACTCAATATCAACATGGATACCAGCCGGGGAAGTCCACCACGTCGGCAATACTTAGTGTGTTGCGGGAGGTAATTCGCGGTTTTGATCAACAGAATTACAGCGAAGTTGCATTCTGCGATCTGAGTAAGGCTTTTGACTCGGTGGACCATAAAATACTATTAAAAAAATTAAAGATCTACGGTATACGAGATAAAGCACAACAATTAATAGCCTCATATCTTCAACGAAGACATCAGCAAGTACACTGGAATGGAGAAAAGTCGGAGTGGAAACAAATAACGGCAGGGGTACCACAAGGCTCCGTCCTTGGACCAATTTTGTTTCTGATCTACGTCAACGACTTACCACAGAACATTCGAGCAAACTCAATGTGCTTATATGCGGATGATACTTCTTTTATCAACACTGGAAAGGATCTGGAAGAGCTAAAACAAAAAACACAAAACACCCTAAATGAGGCAAAAAAATGGTTTGACGCAAACAAATTACTGCTAAACAGAAGCAAAACAAAAATACTAACATTTTATACAAAAAAGACTGACAACATTACAAACCAACATGCGAAGTTCCTGGGTGTGATACTCTCGGAAACATTGACCTGGACAGAACATATAACACAGCTGAAAAAGAAGTTAGCAAGCTCATTGTATTGCCTAAAAGTAATTAAAAGAAACTTACCACGCGACGAAGCCCGATCTGTGTACTACGCTTACTTCCACAGCGTGGCCACTTATGGTATAGTCGCGTGGGGAATGGCTAATGAAATGGAAGAAATTTTCAAACTGCAAAAAAAAGCCATAAGGATCCTAGCCGACTTGGGCTATTATGACAGCTGCAGGACGTATTTCAAAAAACTAAAAATTCTGACTTTGCCTGGATATCTTCTACTTACCTGTGCACAGCACATCCATACACAAAGAGACACCTTAACCAGAAATGAAGATTTACATTCCTACGAAACCCGTCATGGTAGCGATTTCATGGTTCCGTATCACAGAATCAATAAATCGCAAAATACGTTTCACTGTCAAGCTGTTAAGGTTTATAACGCACTTCCACCCAATTTTAAACACCTTAGTAATAAACAATTCAAAATTCACACAAAGAAAATGTTCCTGGATCATGAATTCTACTCCAGTGAAGAATACTTCGCAAGAATGATCGCAATGAGAAAATGACATGTACTCAATTACTTAACACCTCTGTATTGACTTGACAAAAATATGTATCGTGCTATACTTATTTGCGTAATAAACATTATTAAACATTATTATTAAACATTATTATTATATACACAGTAAAAAGTTTCATATGGATTTGTTGTTTTTTTGTTTTTTCAATTGATAAAAAGTGCAGCTGTTTGCTACATCAACAGAACTGCACTTAAAAACAACAGGACAGGCACATACCTTTATCATACTATAAAGCAGTGTCAAATGTTGTCCAACTGTGTCAAACGCTGATGTTTTGATAATACTGTCAATAGAATCACAATATCTGTCAAATCCTGGCTAACTAGTAATACACACACACAACCGATGTCGATTTGGATCTGCTCAAACAGCTAAACTATTAATTTTACCAAAGAATGCCATAGACATAAATTGAGGGGTATATATGCAAAATGCGACATGTCCTTGTACAAATATTTCGAGAAAACCGGGGGTTAATAGACTAGCTTCTTCTAAGTAAGAAGTGTTCTTGACTAATAAATGATTATATTTTTCTTAACACACAACAGTAAAAATAGAAACAAATTCATGGACATGTACAACAGGAAAAACTATTTAGCACTGAATAATTTGCGGTGGACCTGAACATCTTAGCCAATTAGACATCATTCCCATAAACGTGGAGTTCTTATTTTGCCCAGCGATCCATCACAAAATAAACGAATTCTCGTTATTCCTTCAGCAAATTCAGAATTGGTTAATGTATGAAATAATGTATGAATTCAGAATTGCAGACGCTATTTCGTTAAAGCCTTTAGGCGTTTCGGGTTCAGTCCATACAAAACAGGTAACGGTTTCATCACAGAGTTTAACTGTCGAATATCCAGAAAGAAAACAAAAATTATCAAAATTAACCCGCATTGAAAAGTATGCTTGTTGGTCAGGTAATTTTGGTAATGGAAAATTTTTCTCGCAATTAAATGAGAAAATTGCAATATGGTGGTCTTTTAGTAATTTATGTAGTCTATAGTCCGTAATTGAATCTTGTTTTACAATTGGGTCACTACATCGCATAATTGTATCTTTAAATTGTAAGCATGTTGTCTGTGGAGTTCCAAAACTGACGTTCTAATGCCTATTAAAATAATTTCGGAAATAACATTAGCGTACTTTCAGATTGACGTCTGCTCATTCGTTGTACATAATGCAAAGTTTCCTAATATTTAACTCGCATGGCAAGTAAACTCTGAGTGGTGCATCGCTACGGCAATAGTGAATCTCCGTGCATTTGAGCGATTCAATAAATTTTTTATACTTGTCTTATTATTTTTTTTTTGTCTTGTACTCTGTCTCCACCGCGGGTTTCTCTAGGTTGCTCTCCTTGTCTTTAAAATACTTTACAAGTCTTATAATTCGGTCTTTTTTCAAGTCTAACACACCTAAAAGCGCTCCCTTCCACTGTTTGAATCGAATAAACAATTGATATGGTGTGGGGTTTAGTTCTATTTCCAGTATTCATGGATCTCTTTCTTTTTGGGGGGTGCTCCAGGGCAAAACAAAAGTAGGAATGCGTCTTGAGAAGACTTGTCTTTCTTCGCGTAGAAACGCCCATGAAATTGTTTTACATCATTCATTGTAAGATGTGAAGTACATTGATGGGGCTGGTATGGTTTTCCCTTGGACCACATCAAGGAAACATCGGCAAATGTCTAGGAGCATACCTACCTTTCCCGTTTTGCTGTAGTCCATTTCCATTCTTCTAGGCGCCAACGTCTTTTTCTTGAACGATTGCGATTCCATATGGTTTGAAACTACGATTGAAACTAACATTTTCTATGCTTATAGCTTTCTCATCAACAAAGTCGTTTCAATCCGCAATAGCAATAAATTCATGTGAACACCTTCCTCCGTTATTATTGGTTACCGAGGACATGTCGCGATTTGCATCAGAATGGCCCAGAAAATGACGCAGTTTACATATTATTATAGTTTTCAAGCGATAAAATGTATATAGCTTTGTTGTATTTTGAACCATGAATTATCTTGGACGCTGTAAAAAAAGTAGACAAATCTAATGATAGGCATAACTCAATTTAGTTTTTTTTTTGACATGTCGCGTTTTGCATACCACTCAATTATACAAATTTTCCTGTACTTTAATTTATTATTTACCTATTTTGACGGTATTACAGAAATGGCGGCGCACTTGCAAAATAATTGAAAAAATGCGAAGAGTAAACATCCAGTTCCTCTCGACCTTTATCAACCTTCGTTCAACCTTTAACAACCTTCGTTCAGCTCTAACTTTGGTCATAAAACTTCTAAATATGAAGTTTTGTCCCGATACCTTTAGTAGTTACTCCGGAATCGTTGCCACAAAAAAGCACACAAAAATATTCAAGGGGAACCTAAAAGGACATATTTCCGCTAAAATCTCGAACCATTTTTCGACACGATTACAATAGTTTGTGATACTACATATGATAAAGTAAAAAACAGTTACAGGTTTCATATGGCTTTTTTTGTTTCTTCATTTGTTTGTTCAAATTTATTTTTGTTATCTATGTAATTGAATGGCTGTAGTTTTTAAAGAATTTGAATCTGCTTACAACATTTACTTTTTAAAAATAATTTTGCAAGTAAATAGACAAAGGTATTCCCAGAATAAGTATCCATTAGTTCAGCTATTTGTGTTTCTATAGTAATAACAGCTTATTCCAAGGTTACCGTTATTCTAAGTATATACCACAATTGTAAAAACGACCCAAAGTTGCATTACTCAGAACTGTTCAGAACAATATTTCAAATTTTGGTTCGTCGCGTTTACAATGGTAGCATAAAGTCAGGTATAAGTATTTCAAGAATCCGATAGGTAACCGTAGTTATTACAGATCGTGCGTTTTAAATCAACCTTTTGTCCATGAAATCCGTATACTCCGTGACAGCGAAAAATCCGATAAATTGTAGTTTTATTTTGATGACTAGATTTATGTAATATTATTTTGTTCTTTTAATACAAATTGCAAAAATGCTCTTTACTTTCCTTAAGTTTAGGTCTCAAGGATTTTGTTTATCTAAACTCGGTTTAGGGTTTAAACTGGTATTGTTTATAACTTTTGCTCTAAAATCCAGTATCAACGATAGGATGTGATGGAGGTTTTTCTTATAGCTTAGATCATTGAGAATTTTTATTAGTGCCCAAAATAATTGCCAAGGATAAACTTTACCTGAAATTTTGCAAGCTCAAACTAGCTATCGGTATGATTATTGTAGTAATGTAATAGGTAGTGTTTGAAATGTTTAGTGAGTGGCGCCATCTGTGTCCGAGTTAGTGGGGTAGATCGTCGTTAGCTCAGTTCAGTTCAGACCAGTTGCTGCTGGGCTGTCATAGTGTACGCACGCATGTAATATATTTTATACAGTCCACTAATAAATCAACATTTGAATATCTACGTATTTGATTGCGACCAGCCCGCCCACAAACATTTGGTCCGACGAGCCAGGATAATTTGCGATCAAGAATCCAATCAACAACATTTAAGGGTAAATACGTTCTACGCAGTACACCGTTCCAGCCGGCATCGTGCATTCGAGCCAGCGGACCATTTCAAGGTTTAACCGTTGCCAGCATCGAGACGATATCGGGACAGCCGCAACTCGTTTGGGCGACTTCTATTTCACCGCGTGCAGCCTGCATCCAGCGGAAAAAGGGGAATAGAGTCGAATTACGAAGAATTAATCAGAAGAAATCCAAGCAATCAAGGCAAGAAGCATTTAGATTTGCATCGGGATAAAAAAGAGTAAGATAGTCCATTCCTTTATTCCATATATTTCTTTCCTATTTCTATTATTGAGATTGATTCGATTTGGGTAACTACAGTCAATAATGGAGGATATGTCTGTTTTGTCACGCAGACGCAGAGGGAAAAAACGCACATTGGCCGATTTTAAGGCATATTTAGAAACATTAAATGAAAATGAAATTAAAACCAATGAAGTTATAGAAATTAAAGATAGATTAATTAGTTTTGAAAGGAATTTTGTCGAATTTTTAGAAATACAAGGTACTATTGAAGATATTTGTGATGAGGATCAATTAGAAATAGAATATAATCAACGAACATGCTTTCAAACTGAATATTACTCTCTCCTTGCTCGAGCTAAATTTTTGACTCAATCAAATGAAGTTACAGGTTCTGGGGAATGTTTCAAAGATAATATCAAATTACCTACCATCCAGTTACCATCTTTTTCAGGTAACTTGGAAACATGGATTGAATTTAAAGATATTTTTACATCAATTATTCATTTAAATGATAATATTGGTAACAGTCAAAAATTACATTATTTAAAATCGACGTTAAGCGGCCAAGCTGCTCAAATTATAAAATCACTAGAAGTTACTGAGGCAAATTATGCTGTCGCGTGGCAGTTGTTATGCGAACGATATGATAATAAAAAGATTTTAGTGAATAATCATCTAAAGGCTCTATTTAATTTGCCTACAGTAAAAAATGACTCTGCAGCAGATTTAAGAAAGTTATTGGACGAATTTTCTAAGCATATTTTGGCATTAGGCGCATTGGGGCAAAGTGTGAATGACTGGAGTACCATTTTAATATACTTAATATCAAATAAATTAGATATGCAGACTCAAAGAGAATGGGAAGTAAGTAAAAAGAGCAACGAATTTCCAGAATTCGAAGAATTAAAGTCATTTATAAAAAATAGATGTGATATTTTGGAAACATTAGAAAATCAAAATAGGAAACCCACAATAAAAACGCACACTTTAGTTACAGCAAACAATAAGCCTTGTACATTTTGCTCTGGAAAGGATCATTTAGTTTATAATTGTGAGAAGTTACTGAAATTAAACATTCAAGATAGAATAAACGAAATAAAATCCAAGAAATTATGTCTAAACTGTTTTAAGGGTAATCATATGAGTTTTAATTGTACACATTCTGGTTGCCGAAATTGTGGAAGGAAGCACAATACTCTTATACACTTAGATAAACAGGAAGGTGAACAAAAAGCGACACAAAAGGTTCTAGTACATTATAATGTTATGAGTTCAAATATTTTATTATCTACAGCGCAAGTTAAAATAGAATCAAATTCTGGAATGTCAATAAATTGTAGAGCTTTACTAGACTGTGGGTCAGAAGGAAATTTTATTACGTCTGATATCTGTAATAAATTAAAATTGAAAAGGATACCTATTGATATATCGGTCATAGGAATAAATCAAAAGGAGAGTAATATCAAATATAAAACTTACGTAACATTGAAGTCTTTGAATTCATACTTTAATAGACAAATCACTTGTTTTATTATAGATAAGATTACAGATAATATACCATTTAAAACATATAGTATTGAGCATTTTAAGATACCCGAAGGTATACAGCTTAGTGATGTGGACTTTAATAAATCCAGTCAAGTTGATATTTTGCTTGGTGCTAATATCTTTTGGGACCTCATTTGTCCAGAACAACTAAAACTTGGCAAGGGCAATCCAATAATTCAGAAAACAAGGCTAGGCTGGATTGTTTCTGGACCGTTCAAATCTAATGAAACTAATAAGAGACTACTACATTGCAATCTTGTGACTGGAACCGAATTACAGAATGACTTAAAGAAATTCTGGGAAATTGAAGAATGCTCGAATGTAACAATACATGATAATTCATATTGTGAAAAACATTTTCAAGAAACTACCAAAAGAGATAATTCAGGACGATTAATTGTTGATATACCGTTTAACGAAACAATTTCTAAATTAGGAGATTCATATGAAACGGCATTGAGTAGATTTAAAAATTTGGAGAAAAAATTACAAATAAATAAAAACTTTAAACAACAATATGTATCATTCATGAAAGAATATGAAGATTTAGGACATATGACTGAGATCGAGAGGCCATATAATAATATTCATCAGGCATATTACTTACCACATCATGGTGTTTTAAAAAATAGTAGCATCACAACTAAACTCCGGGTGGTTTTTGATGGGTCATGTAAAACATCGACAGGTATTTCATTAAATGAAACTCAGTACACTGGTCCTACCATTCAGGATGAATTGTTATATATTCTTTTAAGATTCCGATTACATAAATATGTTTTGTCCGCAGATGTAGAAAAAATGTACCGTCAAGTTTTAATAAATCCCACTCAGAGAGATTACCAAAGAATTTTATGGCGAGGAGATCCTAATACTGCAATAAAGCATTATACTTTGAATACGGTAACGTATGGGACTACTTCGGCTCCATACCTAGCTATACGGGCACTACACGAAGCAGCATACATACACAGAGATAAGTATGAAAATGCAAGTATGGTTATATTGAAAGATTTTTATGTTGATGACCTGTTAACGGGTGCTGATACTATTGAAAATGCATTAAAATTATATAACGAACTTAATATAATACTAAGCACAGTAGGTTTCAATTTAAGACAGTGGGTTACGAATGATGCTTGTCTAAAGGACAGATTGCATTCAATTACACAGGAAAGGCATAATATATTAAATTTAGATTCAAATCAAGAAAAACGAACTTTGGGATTAGTTTGGTTGCCAGGGAATGATCAATTGACTTATGATGTTTGTGAAATTAATAATCAAGTTGAAACAAAGCGAATAATTTTGTCTCATATTTCAAAAATCTTTGATCCGCTAGGACTGCTAGGACCATGCATAGTAATTTTTAAAATTTTAATACAGGAGATTTGGGTTAAAGGATTGAATTGGGATGATAAGTTACCAACTACCATTTCTCAAAAATGGAAAAAATTAAAGGGACAGTTAAATTATTTAAACAATATTATAATACCACGATATGTATTAGATGTTAACGTTGAAAGATTGGAGTTACATGCATTTTCCGACGCCTCAGAGTCAGCGTATGGTACTTGTATTTATATCAGAATTATAACACAAAATAGAAATATCTTAACCAATTTGTTATGTGCAAAGTCAAAGGTGACACCGTTAAAGAAATTGACAATTCCAAGGTTAGAACTGTGCGCAGCATTATTATCAACTAGATTAATTAAGAAGGTATTAGCGGGAACAGATTTAAACATTAGTGATATTTATTACTGGACCGACTCTACAATAGTACTGAACTGGTTACACACTTATGCTAACAACTTAAAAGTATTTGTTGCCCATAGGGTTGCTGAAATGCAGGATAACTCAAACATTAATAATTGGCATTATGTTTCAAGTAAGGAAAATCCCGCTGATCTAATATCCAGAGGAGTATATCCGGAACAACTAAAGGATTCAATCTGGTGGTCCGGACCTCATTGGTTAAGTACACCAAAGAAAAATTGGCCGAAAACAAATTTAACTTTTGAAAATACTAACGTTCCAGAATTAAAGAACATAACAAATTCCTTGACTACTGTTACTGGTTCAGTGTTTCCTTTTAACTATACAAATTCAATAGTCAAGCTTAAAAGAATTAGTGCATATTGTTTTAGATTTATTAATAATATAAGGCAACCTAAGGAAAATCGACAATATGGAGTTTTAACTGCAATCGAATTAAATAATGCTATGAAAAAATTGGTCAAATTATCACAAGGGGAAAGTTTTCAAGATGTAATTTCATATTTACAAGGCAAGGAAGGTTTAAATTTACAAGCTAGTATTAGGCAGCTTTCCCCATTCTTAGATTCTGAAGGGCTAATAAGAGTGGGTGGACGATTAAAAAATTCAGATTTTCATATTGACAAAAAACATCCATTGTTGTTATCAGGAAGGCATCGTTTAACCACATTATTAGTTAAAGGGGAACATCTACGATTATTACATGGTGGTCCTCAACTTATGTTGGCATCCATATCACATTATTGGCCCATAGGGGGGAGGAATCTGGTTAAATCGGTTACAAGAAATTGTGTCACTTGCTTTAAGGCCAAACCCAGATCTATTGACCCATTTATGGGCAACTTACCTGATTATAGACTTGAAGCTACATACCCGTTCAATAATGTAGGTGTCGATTATGCTGGACCTTTCCAAACTAAAAGAAATCCAGGAAGGGGTAGCAAAACTTTTAAAACTTATATATGTTTATTTATATGTCTTAGTACTAAGGCAGTTCACCTTGAACCTGTAACTGAATTGACGACAGATGCATTTATAGCAACTTTCAGACGCTTTGTAGCAAGGAGGGGTAAACCTGCAAAATTATATTCAGATAATGGTTCTAATTTTATTGGCGCAGCGTCAAAGCTAAATGATTTAGGAAAATTTTTAAAGTTGAATCACAATGATATAAGTGTAGAGACAAGTAGAGAGCACGTAAGTTGGAATTTTATACCAGCTTATAGTCCGCATTTTGGGGGAATTTGGGAGGCTGGTATTAAATCTTCAAAACATCACTTACGGAGAGTTTTGGGCACTACATTAATCACATTTGAGGATTTTTTGACTGTACTTACGCAAATTGAGTCAATTCTTAATTCAAGACCCTTATGTCCTTTGAGTCCTTCTCCAAACGATTGTGAAGCCTTGACACCATCACATTTCCTCATTGGACGAAACTCTATGAAATTACCTGATCCAGATTTGACAAATTTACCAATAAATCGACTGTCAAGATATCAGTATATACAACAAGTCCAACAACACTTTTGGAAGCGTTGGTCACTCGAATACATCGCAGAGTTGCAAACTCGAACAAAGTGGCAAAAGGAAAGAAAAAATCTTAAAATTGGACAACTCGCCCTGATAAAGGAGGACAATTTACCTACCCTACGATGGAAGATGGGACGCATTCAAGATGTTCATCCAGGAAGTGATGGCATTGTGCGTGTTATTTCTTTGAAGACTCCTTCAGGTGTGGTCAAACGAGCAGTTGGACGAATATGTGTTTTGCCATGTTCCGAAGCCACAAACGAAAACTGAAAAAAGAAGATATTTTAATTTGTATTACATTTTTAATGTTGTTCTACTTACTTTTTTTGTATTGTATTTCATTTTTAATTTGTATTACATTTGTAATATGGTTTACTTACCTTGTTTGCATTGTATTTAATTTTTAATTTGTGTTACATTTGTAATATTGCTTACTTACCTTTTTTTATTGTATTTCACTCTAATTTGTGTTACATTTGTAATGTTATTTACTTACCTTTTTTTTATTGTATTATACTTACCTATTATAATATTCATTTGAAAGTACCTTTCAAAAGGGGGGAGAATGTTTGAAATGTTTAGTGAGTGGCGCCATCTGTGTCCGAGTTAGTGGGGTAGATCGTCGTTAGCTCAGTTCAGTTCAGACCAGTTGCTGCTGGGCTGTCATAGTGTACGCACGCATGTAATATATTTTATACAGTCCACTAATAAATCAACATTTGAATATCTACGTATTTGATTGCGACCAGCCCGCCCACAAACAGGTAGCACTCGACAAAGTGTTTCTTTAGTTAGGAATAACTTACTTTCCATTTGTAAGTAACATTTTACCGTGTTTTCATTTAGAAGCAAGCCGGTATACTGTTCTAAATTTTGTGCCAGTTGTGCAATCCAACACATTAAAATGAAAATGATAATAATAGTATGGAGGCAAGTGAGAGATACACTGTATATGCCTAAGGTGACCAGATGGTGACGTCAGATACCACGCCCCTTCCGTTATGTAAGAGGTGCATGGCGCATTTTAGTAAACTGTCCCGCGAAAATGGTCACTTTATACAGGTGTTCCTAAATATCATGTAAATACGAAAAGGGGTAATTCTTTGGCTGCTTTTTTTGATTTTTTTTCTTTATAGCTCTTGTAGTTTTTGAGATATTTAGCTATTTAATTTACAAACACTTGTGGACAAAAATTAATACTACAAATGCGAACTGTCAAAATAAATACAAACAAAAGGATACCTAAATCAAGCCAAGGCATACTAGACCAATTATTTAAAAAATGTAAATTTCATCTAGCGAGCACAGAGAAGCTTCTATTTTTTTTGTCGATAACTGTGGTAAATACGAAAAAATTACAAGAGATTAAAATGCTTTAGAAGAAAACAAAAAATGTATTATGTATTTTAGAATCCACCAGCGGCGCACCGAAAAAAGTTCACGGGGAGAAAAGGGGGCATGTCACCTGAAAAAATATCTCCCTGTAGATTCCTAACACCATTTGGTATGCTCAATGATGTAAGTCCTACAGCGTAACCTATATTCCAAATTAGAGCTAAATATCTCAAAAAGTACAAGAGGTATAAAAAAAACAATCTTGAAATTTCAACACCCTGTAGGTTGGCGGACCTATGTTTATACGAATTTTTAGTCATAGTAAGCCAAAGAATTGCCCCTTTTCGTATTTACATGATAGTTAGGAACAGCCTGTATATGCCACAATTGCAACAACGGCCCCTAAGTAAGCTATAGAAGCTCTAGTTAGATGGAATAAATTGAAATTTCTACACTTATTTATACGACCTGATACCATTGAAAATACAATGTAAACTGTACTTAAGGGAACACATTTATCCATTGTCAACATACCAATTATTTTTATCACTATCGCAAGACAACAGACTAGTTGACTCAGCCAGCATATTATTTTTTGGATTTCTCACATTTTCTTTTTTTTTGCCGGATTTTAGTGGTTTACCATCCGCTTTCCATTTGGAACACCTTTAAACTTTGTGACCTTTTTGTTTACAAAAGTTGCACACCAAGTGGTTCTTTTATTTCCTATATGTGACACCTCCTGCGTTGCTGCATTTTGCTAAATAGGCAAAGCATTACTAAGATTTTACCACCGACAATACGTACGCTAAAGGGTGCAATAAAGAGTGGGGGTTTTCCAAAAGGGCGTTCTGGCCATAGGTGGGGGAGAATTTCACAGGTATAAATATTAATGCAGAAAAGAAACGAACTCTAGTCCAAAATTTTCTAGACAAAACCTACAAAGCATATCATTTACTTAATCTAGAATTCAAACCGAGTTGTATTATAAAATGTACAGACTTTTCTATCCAATCGTAAATATGTTCGTGACTGTTACCGAAGTGCAAACCATCACCATCTCCGAAGGTGATAACGGACCAGATGAAGACACCTACGCGAAAATGCAGATAATTTGTGAAGAGCAAAACAACAACCAATCTGTCTCTATAGAATGGGAAGGACCTGATGAAGCGTTTACGACTGCTAATCCAGTGCAGAACAACATTGAATCTTTCTCTGAAGGATACAAGGATCCCGATGAAGTATGTAAGGGATGTAAGGGCGCTAATAGAAAGTACGTAAAAGTAATATCTTCTGATGGGCACGAATTTATCATAACGAGAGAGCAGGCACGAATGTCGGGCAGAATTGAGAGAATGCTCCAAACACCTGGACAATTTGTAGAGAACGGCATGTACGAAATTACATTAAAGGGTATTCGGTGAGTATTGCTTTTTTTAATTTGTAACAGATAATAATCAATAAGAGACGCATTATGGAAATGATTTATATAAAAAGAACAGCTAATACAGTAAACTTAAGGACCGACACTGATAATTTAAGTGATATTTACTCTAATGTACTCGCAAAATTCCCGACCTAATTAACACCTGAAATATAGGCAACTGTTGTGACGTGTGGATAAGAAGAACCGTTTTGGAACTTTTGGCTTGTTTCTGTTCGAAATTCGTATTGTAAGATGTCCGTCGTACCGACACACTCGTGTGAGGCGTAGTGGGTGTAGTTTTGTTTTTAATGTGTATTTTAATTTTATGTCATACTTTTGAGGTAAATATAATTGCGGGTCTTGTTAGTGTTGTAATAATTGTGTATTTTGTAGCTATGAATAAGGTTTAAAGAATAGACCGAAACGTCAGCAAAAAAGTAAAGTTGTTTTATTGTGGCAGCTCCCGATAGCCATTGAAACAAACTGAATTGTAATAATCAATTGTTAGTAGATTGAAGAGCTATGTTTACCTGCACCTAAATCAATACTGTGTTCAATAAGTGGTTAAGAGAAATCATTAGAGGTAGTCGTCCTTCAGAACAAGCATACATAGTGACCTTAATTTTGTATTAATACTCTCATGTTATAAATCAAACTATAAATAATGTACACTTATAGAGGACGGTATGAGGTACTTTTTCTAATTGTAATTTGTGTTCTCCATAAAAAAGTCACAAAATCCGTCAATTTTATATCAGGTTCAGAGTTTGTCAAATATGAACCAAAATATCAAAAATCTCCCACCAGACGGAAAATTATATACATTTTATCTTTAATTTGGTGTATTAGTTTTACGATTCTGTGATCCAATAGCTCGGGCCTTCAACGTGTTTTGCGATTAGAGCGTAGGCCGTAGGGAGTACTGGCTGCCCTTCAGTGAATTCCATATTATTTTTGACAAATAACTCAAATAAATAATCAAATAACTAGTAACATCAACTACATACAAATTATGTTTGTAATCAGATCCAAAATATGTGTGTTCTATTTAAAATGTAATATTTACATTTCTTTACATTTTTGTATATGTAAATGTTTAATTATTAATAAAATATTTCAATCCCTATAAGACTAGTGTCTCATTTTTTTGAGTTGGCTTAAAAATAAAAACTGGTTTATTATTTATGTACAGTGTACACATAAAAATGATACTAGAATTAACTGACAATTTATTTTTTGTAGAAACTTTTTATTTTTAATAAAACTTTTTTAGGTACTGCTAAAAAGTTTCGACACAAAAATTAGAATAGTCAAAGAAGCAGTCAGGTAACGCAAATGTTATTTATACATGTATCAAAAATCGTAACGTGTTGTTAATCATCCGCTTAATGTGAACCAAAAAGTACCTGACCATAACGGTTCATTTTATAGTATAAACTAGTAGAAGTAGAATCACCCATATCACCATATTTTTCTATTTTTGAAATAGGACTAAATAGGACAAAATATTTTGATACCGTATATTTTTTTCTCAATTCATTTATATGGCCTTAACCTCACTTGTTGTTTTTTTGTTCATACAGATCTCTTAATCGACATTTTACGTACTTCCCAATCCCTGTCCAATCGAGTTAAAATATGCATGTGGACAGATATCCGATTACATTTTCCCAATTTTTTAAAATTCTAGTAATTCTACATT
Source organism: Melinopterus prodromus (assembly GCA_964023965.1). Taxonomy (NCBI): domain Eukaryota; kingdom Metazoa; phylum Arthropoda; class Insecta; order Coleoptera; family Scarabaeidae; genus Melinopterus; species Melinopterus prodromus. The sequence continues at coordinate 32,316,058 of OZ030391.1, read as the reverse complement.
TTCAATCAGGATGATAATCTGAACACCAAGGCAACAAAAAAATAACTTCTCTGCTTGTTAATCTATGTGGCTATGAATTCTTGAAAATACCTAGTCGACAGTTGTCAAGAAGACTGACTAAATGGATTTTGTGGATATTATGGCGTGGGTTTCCGGTAAAGATTGTATATAAATTGAGAAATACTGAAACATTTTTAAATAACTCCTTATATCTTCTAATGCAGGACTAAATATGCTGACATGGTCTTGGCGTCCCGAATGCTATTTTTTGCTATTACGAAAATTATTAATAAAACATGCATAGTGTAGACAAACTGCTAATAGTTTCTATTTTCTATAGGTCTCAACTTCTCGCCAAGATCTTCTGGTACTTGGACTACATGCTACAAAACAACACGAAGGAAATTCCATACGACTGCTGGGATGAGACCTTGTGTGATCTTGTGATGGCAGCAATCAATTTAGAATGTTAAGAATTTGGAAACGGCTCGTGCAAGAAAAATAACTAGGATTACTTATTACTACTTGTTAACCTAGTGCTTTATATATAACTATTTTTATTTTATGTGGTGTAACAGGTATATGTAATTGGTATGTGTTTATAAAGTCACCACATAAAATGTTTTTATTTAGTTTTCTTTAATACATTTCCTGAACCTAATGACAGCATGTAATGAAACGGGTGATAATATATTATTGCGTTTTCCGGCGAAACTTGACTTTCTATCAAAAACGGCAGTTGTAGATCATAAAAAAATGTCGCACAAAAAGTTGAAATTCATAAAAAATTTACAACGCTTATAATAAGGGCCACTTTTACTAATAATAAAAATTATCGCAAAAATAATTCAATTTTGATGAATTTTTGTGAAAGCATGCATTTTGTTATCTTGAATAGGCATACATTTTTTATATAAAAAAATCAAGAAAATTTTAAGATTTTTCAATTTTTCAGTTCCAAGAAACGTTTTGTTTATAAACTGACGACTGGTCTGATGCTTCTTGAAATATGTTTATTTTGCAACTTGTTAAAACGTTTCTTCAAGATCACTAAATTCTTAAGCTGGCATTTCAGTTCCTACGCTCAAGCAAAGACTCAGCTGCTACATTTCAGTGGAACTGTCTTGTTCCACTCCAGTTGCTAGTCCTCTACTCGGAGCATACAAATAAACGACGTTGGCCACATCCATAAGTGTGTGAGAACGACTTTAATACACGCCCCTGTTTCCTAACTAGGTACTCGGTCGGTAATGCAGAAATCGTATCGTAAATATTTGAATTTTGAATCAACGATAAAAAACCAAAGGAATTCTGAGTATTGCTTAGCCCTCTTATTTTTTCATAACCACTTCAAAAATTGAAAAGGTAATTCTTGGCGATAGTCATCTCTGTCGCATACAAACGCTGGCCCTCCGTAAGTATATGAAAAAGTTAAATTATAAATGTTATTAAATTAATATACATTTTATTCGTAGATGTAAAACCATTCCAATAATGGTCATGGAACGATTTGTTCTAGTCTGAGCGTAGGTGGGCAACGGATTAATGGCCCTATACGAAGAATCAAATCTCTCCGCACAATGGCGCTATGGCGTCAGTCATCGTTTAAGAATGTTGTTATGATAAAATAACATTCTCCACAAAACACCTGTCAAACATAAGTGTACTGAGTGTAAACATCTCCTTAAGGTACTAAAAAACATGAACATACCAAATCCTTTAATATGTGCAATTCCAAGCTGCAAAACGTTCTCGGAAGTGGCGCGGTATTTCACGGGCAAAATGGGCATTTGCCCAGGGCACCCAATAACAGGGGGCCCCCAAAGTACTATTTTGGAAACTCATTTCCACAATACTTGACAACACGTCAATTGACAGTTTTAAAATTCAAATAAAGAAAAATTGGATTGATAGCCGAGAGTTGACACGAGGTGGTCTGCCATAAAATCGGTGCATTAGATAGCGTTTTCCCTGTTTAATATATAGTTTCCCTACCCTGTGGTAAGTTAAACCTTTCCTTCCTTGTGTACTGTTATTTTGACAAAAGGTGTCCCTTGTCTCCCAAAACATGCCACTGTCTGGGGAAGGTGATTGTTCACCTCCGTTGGATGCCCTCGCGTAAGCCATTATACCTGTATTATGTATTATTTCAACTTTTTTCTCTCATGTATGTATGACGTTTAGGATGGTTAAGTTTATATTGCCTTCATTTGAGTACCTACCTACTTTGTACTTGCTTTGTTATTACAATTATTACCTTAATTTTTTGTAGTTAATTATTATTAGTATTTTGTACTGTAATTGGATTGTTTGTTATTCTGTTGGGCAAGTAAATAAATAAATAAATAAAATAAAATCATTGAGCTAGGTTATGTTCAAACGTGTCCCAAAACAACCAAAAATGTACATCCATACAACGTTCTCGTTTATTGCGCTGAATTTTTGAAATTCAGTGGTTTTGCAGTTATTTACAATGCATTTAATCTCAACAATGCGACATTATCCTATACAGATTATGCTCCTTTTATTTTTATTATTGAATCTCAAGACAGAAATATCACAGCACTTCGTGACATGCAGATAGGGAAAGTATTGTTCCATAAAAATAACCCTGGAGTAAAGTAAAACAAATAGATAAAAGGGGCAGAAATCGACTGGCTGTAGAGTTTGATAACGCAAAAATGCAAATGCCTTTCTTTTTTTATATATTAGTAAACCAGATCAACATTTGCAATATGTTTTACAGGTTGTGTTGCTATATATAAATATTTACATGTCTAAATTATATTATGAGAAGGTAAGTGTCTTCGAAATAGGAGTTCTAATCATCGGTCATGTGGATGTCCTGAGGAAACCGTCTCTTTATTCTTGTCTGCAAGCCAACGTGTCCTATAGAGTTAGACATTGATATAATAAATAAGTAGAAAACTTTCATACCTTCGCACTTAATATCTTGCAAGGGTATAATCCTTAATGTAGACCCGAATATGACAGAGAAGGATATCAAAATATTCTTGAGGCTGATAATGGCAGTAGAGTTTTGTCTGTTAGAAGACTTCGGAGACGAGTTGTCTCTGAGCCCTCTTCTACTCAATCCCCATCTGGAAACGATCCATCCAAATTTAATTTCGTAAATACAGCGTCAGTTGTTGTCACTTTAGCGGTTGTAGTCTACCTAGAAGAGTTTCAATTTATTACAGTCTGACGTACCCTGAATTATACGTTTCCCCAGTCACTCAATGCCACAATGGTTTAAGATATGGTCACATTAGTAGAATGTGTAAATGAAAAGTAAGATACCATGCATGTACTGAGGAAAAAAGATTCCCCTCGCTGCCTTTATTGCAAGGGCGACCAGCTATCCAATGAATCTAATATTACCCTTGCTAACCGATCTTACACAGTTTCTCAAGAAAAAAAAGAGGAAAGAAATTATTGCTGATTAGAATCTGTCTGGTTTTGAAGCGGCTTAAATGGTTAACGAAAACAATAACAACAAAACTCCCTTATATAGGCTGAGCGATAACCACACTTTCTCACCCATCGGCGAAAAAGAGAATTCTCTTTCAATAACCTCAAATCCATAATTATAACAAGGCTACATCAAACACAAAAAGAGTTTTATTATCAGCATGCAATACAGTAGACGATCTCCATCTATTACTCCAAAGAGGAGGAATAAAGTACCATCTGAACAGCTCTTTTTTCCAAATGGTAGACTCCCTGATTCTTCCACCAAAGGTGCATGCCCTACTCAAGAGGAGTTTGATAGTAATCACGAATCAACTGGCCTCACACCAAACAATATTTTACAATTCTGCTCACAAACAGGCAATATTCCCTTCTCCACGAATACTACTTCAACATCTTCTTTCCTTCTTCAAATTCTGGAAATAAATATACTCTTTACCACTTTTTTTCAAGTAATAAAATCCAGCAGTGATAGACAATACCTTATTGAACTGCATGACCTGGAACGCTCGTAGCTTTGGAAAGAATAAAACCAGTCCTTTCCATTTTTTTGTCACAACATCCACAAGATATTGTAGTTGTATGTGAAACATGGCTCCACCCTAACTTTCCTATTTGAACCCCTGGATATAAAGCACATCATCTATTCTCATTAAATAGTGTAGTGGATATCGGTGGAATATGTTTTTGGTAAAAATGCACACTGCACAGCTTGTGAATTTCAAGATCTCCGGAACTAATTTTATTGCTGGCTATGTTCCACCTAACAACGATTTCTCCTCGAATGACTGGAGACGTATTATCTCTTCTTTGGATCCTGGTCCAGTAATAATAATAATAATAATACTTTATTATACCCAACAGGAGTAAAGTATAGTAAAGTATAGCGATGAGTGTAGTTATGTTTTAGTATGTTGGTACGGATGTGACATCGACAGTGACATGAACGAATATAAATCTATCAGAACTGTCGCAACGGTTGCGTTCGCTGAACGCGCCCAATAATAATTACCTAAAATGAGGGCATGCTCTTGCACCGAAACGTCAGCAAGGATAAAATTGTGTTTTTATTGAATTCGACTGCTCCCAAAAGCCATTAAATTGATTGATCCAGAACTGATTATCTGTGGAGCGAAAAAGAAGAATACTAAGAAACTGTTAATGTTACAAAGTACCTCGCTGAATGCGATACCTTCTTAAAAAATCATTTACAAACATACAATAATCCTGGCAAAGGCAATGTAAGTTATTTGTCATATACCGTGTATGATCTTATATGTTTAATGGGAGGTATACTTAAAAAATATTTGTGTTCTGATGCTAAAAAGTCGTTATATGATTGTAAAAGAAACGTTCTTTAATTATATTCCAATCCAACGTCATGATGAAGTTGTATTGAATGAGTTAAAAGATTTATCAGTCTACATAGAAGAATGCAGCGGCCAAACATATGATAATGTGGTAAATATGTCCGGCAAATATCGAGGGTTACAAGCTAGAGTAAAAGATAGTAGCAGTTCAGCAAACTTTTGTACCATGTGCTGCTCATACATTAAATTTGATAGGAAACAGTGCATCGGAATCATGTCAAGGAGCATTACTTTTTAATTATTTTAGTTTTGGAACGAGTGCGCCAATACGTTTTATAAAACGAGTGTACTATTTTTTCTACTTTGCGTCATTAATTTGATATAAATTAAGAAATTGTGGTTACTATTTTTAGAATCTAGGGTATTTTGCGGGTACCGGTTGTAGTACTGTTGGTAGTTGGTACTGTAGTAAACTGTCAACTGCGTTAAGTTGGGCCCCATGACAAAAAATTATTGTGGATACGTTTACTCTACTTTACCCTACAAGTTTTAATAAATAATTAAGAGGCTGGTTCAGCCTAATTTCAGGACTGTTCTGGTAGTCCCCTATTGGTCCAATTATTCAAACTGTTCAATGCCCGTGTGGGTTTATTATTGAATAATGATAGCATATTATAAGATTACAACAATCTAAATGATGTATTCTTGATCGCAGTTGCTCGATATTTATTATACCCAAGCCCAATTTTAAACAATAGCTGCTCAAAGATAGACGTATAATTGGATGTCGTGATTTTACGAATAACATCTGAATTATGTTTTTAGCGCTACTGCGCCGTAGTTTTACTTTACGTCAATGTAATATTTGAAAAAATTCAAATAAATGAAAAGAAATAAAGTCACACTGGTCATGAATCCGCGTCGTATTTTACCAATTTTTCCATCCATATTCGAATCTAGACAGTGTGGCCATCTACGGTGTTCTCGAGAACTAGACATCATTAGACGAAGATAGTAATGTTGGTCTATCTCTTTCTACCATGTACCCATAAAAAAAGACTATAGTTAAAAAAAGTATGTAACTGGCTAAAATTCACATTTATATTTTACTGGCCAATTTGTTTGGAGAGCTCTAACCTACAAATCATATATAATCTGAAAATAAAAACACCGCACAAAGCAGTATTCCAATCGAAATGAGGAGATTAGAGAAACATGCTATTATTCTATCGGATATCAATCAGGTTTGTGCCTAAAGAAGTATACTACATATTATTTTATTAAAAACTCCAATTTTTAGGTTAACTAGCAGAAAATAGATATAAACAGTGCTGTTTTATCCATTCTACTACCATAGAATTTAAGCTACAAGTATGGTATGATGTAGAAGCTCGTTACGGGTTTTGTAATTGGATTCAAATTACATGACGGAGAATCAAAATCCAGACGTACTATTTTGTTGATCGAAAATGATTTCTAGACAAGAGATGTGATCACTAATTTTCATAATTTCCATGCACTGACAATAAAATCATCGAGGTATGCTGAAGATTACCGATTTTTCATCAAATTTCTTGGTAATATTACTGGAAGACATCTATATTATTTATTTATTTATTTATTTATTTATTAATAGGTGTACAAACAGGCGGACGCCCAAACAGTACACACAAATACAAAGAGACGTAATATAAAAATTAAACAATGGATGAAAATAATACTAAATAAAAAAAGAAAAAGAGATATCACTCAAAAAGAGAGGTACAAGATAAGTTGCACGTAAAAATGTTTTTTTTTTTTTTATGGGGTGAAGGAAACTCGTAGTAATTTGCGTTTAAAGGAGAGGACATATCTACTGAATTGAGGAATTGGTTACAGGTGGTGGTCAATCTATTGATCGGAGAGTTCTGGTAGGAGTTGGTTTGACAGAGGGGCGCTCGTAGAAGGGTGGAGGTGCGGGAGGAATGGGCAGGAACATTGAACATAAAATACTGCAGCAGATCGGGCGAGTCAGATAGGCCGTTCAAAACTTTAAATGCCAACAGGCAATCATGAATGCGTCGGCGCCTCCACAGTGGAACAAGTCCAAAAACATGGCAGCGCTGTTCGTAAGAACATCCCGGGAGATGGAATCTCCTGCTGAGGTACCTAGCGTAACGTTTCTGAATCGCCTCGATCTGATTAATATACGTGAGATACTGCGGACTCCAGACTGTGGATGCAAAGTTCAAAATGCTATTAACATAGGCATTGTATAACACGTTGATGGTCGATATATTGGTGAACGAAGTGGATGCTCTAATAACGAATCCCAGAGCGCGAAAGGCCTTCTGTGTTGTGTATTTTATACGGGAGTTAAACAGTAGTTTATTGTCAATAACGACACCAAGGTCCCTAATGTTGCTGACACTTAAAACATTATGGTCTCCAAGACTGTAACCAAACTCAAAGGTGTAACGACTCCTTGAAAATGTGATACTATTACACTTATCGTAGTTTAGAACTAACCTATTATCGATGCAGTATTGGTGTAATCGGTCGAGGTCACACTGAAAGTTATAACAGTCCCGGAGAGATGAGATGCTACAAAAAACCTTGGTGTCATCAGCATACATTAAAAAGTGAGAATGATGAAAACATGATGCTATGTCGCTAACGTAAATGGAAAAAAGTAATGGACCAATGTGGGATCCCTGAGCTACTCCAGACGGAATGTCTCTAAAAGAAGAGATAAAGTGATTTAGTCGGACCGCCTGAGAGCGGCCAGTAATATAAGAGCCAAGCCATTGCACCAAAAACTCATCCAACCCAACTGCCCGCAATTTTCGAACCAAAATAGCATGATCAATCTTGTCAAAAGCCTTACTGAAATCTGTATACACAGCATCAACCTGAGTACGGGAGTCCAGTGTCTTAAGAATAAATTCAGTATAAGAACACAGATTTGTGTCCACTGACCTACCCGGAAAAAAGCCATGCTGCTGTGGAATGATCCTGTTTTTGGTTTCGAATAATAAGACAGTGTAAATCATGCTCTCAAAAACTTTACTAATTGCGGACAGTATGGAAATCGGGCGATAATTCTTAACGAGAGCTCTGTTGCCCGACTTGAATATAGGAATAACAAACGCCTTCTTCCACAAAGTAGGAAATTTAGCTTGACGTAAAGATAAATTAAATACCAAGTTCAATGGTTCCACTAGCGCCTCAGCGCAATTGCGCAGGAATAACCCAGGAATACCATCAGGACCAGCGCTGGCAGTGGTTGACAAGTCGCGGAGACGAATAAGTATGTCAGCAGGCGAGAATAAATTAGGTGCGTTTTGTTCAACAACATAGCATGCGCAATCACCATTCACTACTGGACCATCAACAAACACAGAGTGGAAATAAGAACCGAATAGCTCGCACACAGATTCGCCATCCGTGGCGGCAACATCATTAAATTGAAGGGTAGCTGGAATCCGCGAACAACCACGACGCTTATCACCTACAAAGGACCATATTCGTTTCGGGTTCACTACTAGATCACGCTCCACCGAGGATATGTAATTCCGATAGTCCGCAGCAATCAAGTGCTTAGACCGTGTTCGCAACAAGCCGAAAGTAAGGTAATCTAAGTTGTTTTGGTACATTTTCCATCTTTTATGAAACTTTAGCTTTTCCTTAACACATTTAATAGTGGAGCCAGTGTACCAGGATGGAAAACGCCGCTTACACATTTTTTTAAAAGGTACGTATTTATTTATGTTAAACCACAGTTTATCATATAAAAGTGTAACAGCGCCGTCAACATCCAAGCCCGCCATTGCAGAAGTCCAATCAATGATTAGAAGTGCATCCCTAATAGACGCATAATCAGCATTATTAAAAAAATATTTTTTTCCACCGGATTGCTTTAAATACGAAATGTTTCCAAGTTTTAATGTGATAATTAGTGACGGGTGATGACTGTCTTCCTCAACAAGCGGGCAAGGACATGGACACACACCGTCTACACAAAATCGGTTAGCAATAACACGATCGAGCAGTCGGGACTTACCGTTCTGTATATGATTAAATTGGTAAAAATTGCAATATGAGAAGACGTCCACGAATGCCCGAGATCTTGCATCGTACCCGCCAGAGGGGGCGAGCGAGCCGTCCTCAGACCGGGACCACTCTAAATGGGGTATGTTAAAATCCCCACAAATTACAATTGTGGCGTCAGGGTACTTATCACTTACATTCTCAAGACTACTAACAAAACACTCAAAAGCAGCGATGTCATCTGGAGGCAAATAAACGCAGCACAGCAACAAACGACCGGCACCCTGGCCAACCGAGACCCACAAATCTTCCGCGTCACTACACAAATCCGGAAGAAGCATTGCAGAGATGCACACCCTAGTTGCGATGAGAACTCCCCCTCCATCACTCTTAGACGAGGCACTGGACTCACGATCTCGACGAAAAACTTGATAATCGTCACAGATAAACTCCCCATTAAAAACGCTTTTATTTAGGTAGGTTTCCGTAAGACAAATGATTTCGAAATCGGTTTGAAGTGAATTGCAGTATATTGTTTTTGTTTTAGTGCGCAAGCCGCGAACGTTCTGGTAATAAATTTGCAGCTCCATAGTACTTAGTTAATTTTTTGAAGATCACCATCGCATTTGATAGTGATCGGTTTAGAACGGTCATCACGTCGTGCATAAATCACTCCGTTTCTGACCCAATGATAGTTATAGTTTTTATCGGACGCGGCTGCACGCACTTTATTATATAATAATTTGTTCTCCAGTGTTAGGTGTTCATTAAGATAAATTTTATTTGCAATATTAGGGACACTGATTCCGGGACCCGAGCCGGTAAGACGCGACGCCTTGGCCGCCACTCTAACGGCAGCCAGAAGATCGTCCCTCCTCCGGCGAGAGAAGAGTCGAACAATGATGTTTCTCGGAGAAGAAGACCTCGACATCGATGCAACCCTGTGGGCAACGTCAACATCGCTCCGGGACAACGGGCATTCCACTGATTCAGTAATCTCCTCCAAGACCTTATAAATGTCCTCCCCCTCGGCCTCTGGAACTCCACGTACTTCAATATTATTTAACCGCGAATATTGCTCAAGGTCTGCAATTTTCCTCTTGAGCTGAGAATTTTCGGCGGCAAGTGCCTCCACCGATATCAGACGTGCATCAAATCCTGCAACGACATTCTCGACATCGCCGAGGCGTTTCATAAATGAGTCAATCTTTCGATTCATCTCCGGCATATCAGCCTGAATGCCGCGCAACAGAGCCATCGCAGCTGGCTGTTCAAGACCTAGTTCACCCGAGCTAGAGTTCGCAATGTCTGAGACGCAGGACTCCTCGCGACACTCGGAACATTTCCAGGCAGCGCCAGGTATGGATAGAGCGGACACAGTTGATATCGGAACGCTGGCACATTTCGCATGATAGAAAGCCTGACAAGACCCGGCGCAAAACAGGCCGGGTGACTTTTTTGTCAATAACTTGGTACACGCTTTGCAAATGGAATTCATCGTAAGATCAAATATCGCGATAACACCGCCCACAGGACACCCACGGGAACAAAACTTGGGTTGCCGGGTAGATTAAAGTCGGTAGCACAAGTTCACCAAAAACGGTCACAATATCAACAAGATAACGTCGAAGAAAACCCAAGGAAGTCAGAGTGACAAAGAACGTGCGTTCTCAACCGAACATAACTCAAATAACATTATTATATGAGAAATGTTGTATAATGGGACACCTTGTCACCTTGTCAACCAGATGAGTCCAGATGTTTTTCTTCTCAAGTGCAAAGTGTGGGTGGGCTCAAAGTGTGTGCAGAATTTATGTTCAAGACGACAAACAGCAGATTCTATTGAAATTACCCCCGAAGAACCGAACAAGCATTATGACCCATATGCGAGACTAATGATAGCGAGGATCAACATTTTTGTGATTTTCTGTTGACATTATACATAATATTATATTAATAAAGCTATTTAATATTATAAAGCCTAAGTTATCTAATTATCTTTTATAAATAATATATGAATTACAAATTGGTAAATAAAGAATAACTTATTAAGTGTTTTTTTTTTATTTTCTTATACGTTATCAGTTATCAGATCCCTGTGGTGTTGATATATGTACGTATGTGTAATATATATATATATATATATATTTAACTTTAGATTTTCACGATCGTTATGTATATGTAAAAAGTTTTCGGTCATCTCGTGTAGAAAATAAACTTTATTTGCAACGTTTCGACAGACTCACATCTGCCATTATCCAGCGTTTATATATATATATATATATATATATATATATATATATATATATATATATATATATATATATATATATATATATATATATATATAGAGGAAATTGAGGAAATTGAAGGTTGCATTCATTAATAATGGTTTCCCCAACAAGCTGTTAAATAAGATTTTATTTTCCACTTACACTAACAGACCCAGTCGTAGTATCTTTGATTTACCGAACCCTCCTGTCAACAAATATAAAAAAATAGCCATGGTGCCGGGCCTAACTGATAAATTAGTAGCCATAATAAAGCCCTTCTTGCCAGATGATATAAAGTTGGTCTATCATTATCCAAATAAGATAAATAAATTGTTCTCCAGAATAAAGGATCAAGACAGTGTGTGCTTTAAATCAAACGTCATATATAGGGTTAATTGCAATAATTGTGATGGCACTTATATTGGAGTCACTTCCCAATGGATTAAAAACCGTATGTCTTTACACAAAAGTGACGCTCGCACTGGAAAGGTCAGATGTGCTCTTGCCTTACATTCTATCAACAGTAACCATACCTTTGATTTTGATAACGTTGAAGTAATAGATTACGATCAAGATTATAACAACAGACGGTTTTTAGAAATGTATCACATAAATTTAAGCAACAACACTGTCAACTTTAGGAATGATGTGGATGGTCTAAGTAGCATTTATTCCTATGTAATTGCCATTGATAGTGAAAAATCCAACAACAGTGGTAGCAATGCTGATGATTCTCTAATTTTCTGAAGTTTGGCGCTACCGGTTGTGTGTAAGCGCGCGCTTGTTACCTGTATATTTTTCAATGTCAACATGTCCTGTTCGTGACAAACGTGCCCGTCCGATTTCACGTTTTGATGTATATTTTAAAGTGTTTTGGTGTCTGTCTTGTACGTGATTGTTGAACTGAAGATGATGTCAAGGTTTCTCAATTTAGCTGGTCTTATGTAACTCATACTTGTAAGTAATTTATTTTTATGTTTTTTGAGAGTGTTGACCTGATTGTTGTTATTCTTACTTGTAGTTTTGCAGAAGAACAAATGTGTTCAAAATAACAAATGGAACAAATGTGTTCCGAAATATAGCATTAAAGTGAAGAGTTAGCTGTATTTTTTTTGTGATCGAATACCCAACTATACTCCATTTACTTTATAAGTTTATCGATCGAATAATTATTTAAATTTATATATATATATATATATATCGACCCATGCAACGAAGACTATCGTAACTCAAGTGCAATCCCTATGTAGTTACTATAGGCTTCGTTGCATGGGTCGATATATACTTGTAAGTTTTTCATTAGCTATAGGCATAGGATAAGTGTATTATCAGCTGAGAAAGGAGTGCATAATCTATCGTACCAAGAGAAAGTAATGTGACCAAAAGTATTAGTACGGGTGTTATGATAGAACATACGTATTTCTTCACACACACAATCCTTAGTATTTTAGGTATATGAGCACATAACCTTACACGTTTAAATTTTCTACATATTCATAGTACGTGTGCGTGTATTCATAGTACGAGAGTTTTTGCAGATATCACTTCATAAACCGTAGACAAATGTTGAAGTTATATAAATATATGAGAAGTATCTCAAATTCTAAACATAGGTTATGTCAGGTTATGTCAACAATTTATCACAGTAATTTTTAGAGTTACCATGTTATGTTGGTAAGAACTGTAAAATCACTATAATAGCCCAGCCTGATTACGTGTGCAAAAATAAATTGAAACAGCGTTAAAGATGTTAGATCCTATAATGTTGACCGCACGTCGGCGTAGTCTATCTTGTTCCAAACTAGCTTTGGAACGTCGACATCCCCGCTCAAAGACCAATTCTCGACTGATTTTTCCCCACTTATCAAAAACAGCCAAGCCGCAGTCGATCAGCTGTTGGACCCCGCTCTCAACGGGGTGAAACTATGATCACAACAGAGCTTGGGGCAACACTATTAACCCGCAACGGCTACTGTGATAAAAACGTAATGACAACCAGTGGAGTAAAGGAACATAACTTAAAAAGTTAAAATAGTGTCAAATAATTATAATAGTCACAATAAAAGTGGTTGGCGGTGACTGATTAGTTACCTACTTCGAAGAACAAGTACTTGCTAAAGAATTGTTCTAAGGCTTAACGTCTACCTAATTCCGCTAGGTAGCCGTTGACGCTTTGGCATTTACACGCATTTATAATTGAACCCAAATTCTAATTTCGGTGAAGTAATTTATTAGAATAAATTATACTAAGTTAAATTACATGCGATGGAGGTAACACAAATAGTTGTACACTACTAGAACTAAGACGAAGTTGGAAGCGACAAAAAACGACGGACAAAAAAGAATACGGTATCCGTCCAAAATGTTACCGAAACATAAACTAGGAAATTCTCAACACTTTAGATGTACTATAGCTTGCTACGTGCATGCTGATATTCAATAAAATATTTATTGCGCATAAACAGGCCCGCAGCAGTATTTGATCATATCTACGTTTGATCTTCGCATAACTGCATATTCAGGTAAATGTGGTATTGTATCTGAAAGGGGATTTGATGTTTCGTTGATGAGAATGATGAAAACGGCACTGATGAACAGAGCAAAACTAAGAAAGATTCAACCTTTTGGCAATACTATAGCATGCTACACGCATGTTTAAATATGTATAGAATATTGATATTACGCGTTTATGCTATTGCAATGGATTCTAAAAAGGCAGTTTTTGCTTATGTTTAGTACGTTTGACTTATAGCACATATATAGCATTTGATATCAAAGTGACCAATCTTAGAGAAAAATTTACTAAAAAGGATGTTACACTTTGTTAATTGTAACACCGAAATAAGTGTTACAATGACTGCATTATTAATGCAAAGTAGAAACAAATATTTTTAACTTTACCAATTTGCAATACAAGTGGCGAGAGGTCATTTTTGGCTTTAAAAAGAGTGCAAAATTATTTGAAGAAATTATTTTCACTCAGCCATCTGCATTTAAACTCTTTGGCATTCATGTACATTGACAATGACGTAATAAACTTTATCGACGAGGACATTATTTACAAATGTTCTAAGTTAAAAGAAAGGAAACCTCATATTTAATAAATTCTTTAATAAATAGTAGAATACGTGTTACAAATATATCATGAGGAGATAAAGGCGGAACTTAAAAAGCTTCCTTTCTAGCTATCATGGCTGATGAGTGATGACAGAACCGATGCTTCCGTACAGACTCAAATGGTCCTTGTTCTACGGTACGTTTTGAATGAAGAAATAATTGAGCGTTTTTGGGGATTCTTTATTCCAGAAAATCACACTGCAGGTGGTATATCCGAACGTATTTTACAACAATTGGGCATAATTCTTCAAGGGAATGGACAAAAACTAATAGCTCAGACATTTGATGGTGCAAATGTCATGAAAGGTAAAAAAGCAGGAGTCCAACCAAAGATAAAAGCACTTTATAGTACTGCACATTTCATTCATTGTTATGCAAGTTAATTTAATAATGATAAATTTAGCAAGTATTACACGAAATGCAAGAATATTTTTCTCTAACGTTCTTGCTATTTCCACATTCTTCTCATGATCGCCGCAACGTGTGTCCATTCCATTCTCAAAAAGCACATGGAAGTCAGCATTCCACGTCGTTCCTCTACAAGGAGGAACTTCAATATGAGAACCATAAACAGAGCTGATGAAAATTTGCAACCTTTAAAAAACAGCCTTAAAATGAAATTCAGTCAACATCAATTGCAGATCACACCATTGCAGAAACAACAGGAATTTTAAAATACCTGACTGACGATAATTTCAAGTTTTGATTAGAGCTTTTTCCATCAGATTATGCGACACGTTGAAATAATTTACATCCAAATGGAATCTCGAGAAATTAATGTGTTTAAAGTTAGTGAATATATAATACATCTCAAAGCTGCTATTTTAGATTCGAGAAACTCAAAGTACTATGAGAATCTCTCATGTACATCAATGACCTGTCGGAGAGCTTTCCGGTGGGCGATATGTATCAGTTTGCAGACGACACCACGCTTGTAGTAACAGCGGGCAGCCTGAAACAACTATCCATTTTGGCGACGAATGCTGTTGGGCGGATGACTGCGTAGTGTGGCGAAAACTGCATGATACTTAACCATAGAAAAACGGCGTTGCTTCACCTTTCGACGGAAAATCCAAAAAAATCCGTGCTTGTGGGGTCACAAAATGGGTCCATTCAGGTTGCAGACGAGGTGAAGTTTCTGGGAGTTTCTTCAGAGTTCATTGAGGTGGCAAAGCTATATAGACTACATATAGAGACTCACAGTGCAAAAGTTAAACAAGGTGTACTACAAGCTTCGAGATTGCGTCAGCACTGATACGTTAAGAACCTACTATCCTGCCCTGCGTTGCCACGTTGCTCCTAATTATACAAGTTTGAAATAACCCAAAGAACAATACATGTGAATTGGGCATACATGTACATGTGAAAATACATGTGAAGTGTAAAACATACCTTCATTATACCGTAATCCAGCTAGATATGACCTCATTGCAAATGAACCTCTGCGTTAAATTAAGCCTCTTTCCGCAATTATATTTGGCAAGCATTGCCATATACAATTCCGCCCGATTGTTTGTCTCATTCAATGCTACCTTGTGGGCTTTTCTTAGAACAGCATCCATAGCACCTACAAACAAAATCGAAATATAAATTATGCACATAAACATGGCATATCAGTAGTTACTGCTGGTAGTATGACAAAAAAGTGTTCGTAAAAACTAGTTATTAATTAAACTTACTAACAGATGATCATAAACTATTGCCATGCTTAGTAAATTTACTTCCTGAATGTTGATAGGTAGGTACTTTTGAAGATGTGATTTTTAAGATGTGATGATAACTTGATGATAACCTAACGATATATACTGTAGTTATTTACTTACTATTAATATGAGAAATAAGTCCGGTTGCATGTAGTTGTTGTTTTTGCTATTATTGTTTTTCCCGACAACATTGCAGTAGTGATCTTTGCAATTAACGTGATCATCATAGACATGAAAAGGACCATTCATCATATCAGTTTTAAGTGTGTCTATGTTGCTGTTATTGTTGGCCATTATTGTGTGCGTTGCAGTCTTTTTATTTTCTCTGCAGTTAGAAGCTTCCGGGCATCTAAATTTATTGTGGTATCATTTTTTATTTTATAAAGGGCTTTACCATAGTTTTTTATAACATGGTTCACGCATTCAATTTTCTCTACTTCATTGCCATGTGACACTTTTTCACGTATTTTGCAATAAACACTGGAGTCACCATCAGCAATGAATTTTGAATACTTTATTTACTCCATGCATGTCCAGACTGCGATTAAAGCCCTCCACAATTATGTCTGCTTCCATTGCCCCAGAAGATCCTGACCAGTTTCTGTAACATGCGTGCTCAGAAGCTACCTTCTGTTGGTTTGCAGTACGAGCACATATAGGTACTACAATACTTGTTTCTCACACCCATAAACAAAAGTTTTCCCGTTGCTTTTCCAATAATAACTGCCTCAAAATAAATGTATATGACAACTTACCAACTTTAACCTAACGATATATTAATATATATTAACTCATGCAAATACTTGACATAAAATTTACGTACTGTGCCAGATGAAGCATTATAATTGTGGTTGTATGATCTTTTGCTCCACCCTCCATCAACATAAACAGTTATGCATGGGATGCCATTCGGGTCTCTATGGCCCAACTCTTGTGCCAACTTCAGCTCTTCCTTCCCAGCTTCTTCCATCGATTTCGTCATGTCATTCTTCCATTGATTACACAGTAAGTTTTCGATACCAGAAAACTTCCTGAACGACATTGAAGGAATGTCCATCATGTTGGAAATCTCTTTGGTTTGTTCGAATGTGCTACCTGCTGTAAGTGTTGCCCAAACAAATGCTATATTCACAGTTGAGTGTTCTTTCTTTGGGTCCTCAGTAAAGAGCTTCTCCTTATGGGGGCAATGTCTGCACTTTAAAGTAATCATCCTAACAAGGCCATCCTGTTGTTGCTCATTGATTACTTCCAACCTACCAGAAGTACATTTGCTCCGATGGTTAAACTGCAAGGAAATGAGCTTCTCTATAAAATAATTTATATCAACCACCCTATTGCCCGAGAGAATGACATTTTCCGGTTTAACGACTTCAGTGGTTAATTTGTGAGCGATCACACTAGAGAAAAAAGTATTATTTGTTATCTAAACATAAAATTAGATGTATGTTTTTACCTCTCATTGTGTTCATCTGTGCCCCAAGCAGTTTGTAAGTCTGGTATGGTTGGTTCATCTGTATCATCTGCTGTTAATTGATTACTTAGAGTTGACCTGATAATGCCAAAAGTTTAGTTTTAGTTGACTATTTTTGACACCACATAATTAATGTTGACACAGCAAAAAGAAATAGTTTTAAATGCTGCAAATGTTGCTTCAAAATATTTATTTTTGTAATATTTGCTGGTGTATGTAGGTATATTGTAGGTATGGTGAAATCACTATTAGTAGAGCGCTGAGAAAAATAAACTACATCGTGTATTTCCTAATATTTGAGAGACAGATACTATGTATTCAGCGCTCTACTATAATGATTTGACCATACAATTTCATTGTACAATAATATTGAAATAATTGCTGCAGCAAATGGCATTTTATTTTGGTAAAACAAATTTGCTAATAATCCTTCAATTAATGAAAATATGTATGTATGATGATTACCTGGTACAATGACTGTCCACAATCGATGTACGAGCCACACATTCGAGATCCATAGCAGATGTAGAGTATGTAGACGGGCCAGGGTATGTTAGCATACTCTTCTTTGGAAATATTTATAGACTGAAAATATATCCTCTACATACATATATAATATACAATACCTACATTATGTTCGCCAACTATTACTATACAGTACAGGTGTGGCAATTATGCGTACAGGTGTGCAATTATGAGTATGAGATATGGAACAATACAGTGGGGCTCATCTCCTTCGTTTGGCCGACTCTTCAACCTACAGAAGCGATTCATAAGATGCATGCTGCATCTGAACTGTAGAGAAACATGTCGACCGCACGTTGTGTCTCTTAGAGTCATCACGTTGCCTTGTCTGTATACCTACAGCCTTCTTGTGTTTTGCAGGATGAATCAGCGTATGTTTATCAGAAACTGTGATGTATCGAGTACAATGCAAACGAGAAACGCAGCTCGTTTGGTGGTCCCTCCCCACTCTTCCTCGATATATGAGGGCGGACCGGAATATATGATGATAAGAGTGTACAATGCATAGTCATCCAAACTGATGGAGGTTGACAGCTTGAGAACTTTTAAAATTAAACTCAGAAAATATCTGCTGCAAAACTCCTTTTACAGTGTGGACGACTTCATTAGGTCATGCTCAAATAACTGAGACAACTTATGGCAGAAGCTAAGGAAGTGTGTGACTGTATATTGTCGATAGAACGAACATGTATTCTTGCACTAATCACTTAGTAGCTGCAAACTTATTCGACTGGAAATGCTTCACTAGTTATAGAAATTAACATCCCACAGAGATGAAGCTAAACTAGTTTACCGTCAATTAGTGGAGTTGTTTAGAGCTGGTAAATTTGAATTAGGAAATTGGCCTGTTAATTCCGAGCAGTTACTTCAAGATATACGTAGTTCTGAACGATCGCCAAAAGTGGTTGATTTTGATGCCGATACGTTGAAGATTTTGGGTTTGCAATGGCACCCTGGCGTGGATTTGTTTTCATTTTCTATCAGTTCCGAATTCCATAAATGCACCAAATGAAAGGTGTCGTCGGTACTAGCGCGATTATTTGATCCTTTGGGATTTTTATCCCCGGTAACACTTCGCATCAAATTGTTGATTAGACAATTATTACCGCTTCAGTTGGACTAAGATGTGACTCCACCACAAAATTAATTAAAAATTGGAACGAATTTGAACGCGTTCTTGTCAGTTTAAAAGAATTTCGAGTTCAACTACATTTAGGTATGTTTAGTAGCGGTATTGCTACTTTGATTGGATTTGCGGACGCTCGCAACACTTCCTATGGAGCAGTAATTTACTTAAAGACTACCGCGTCTAGTGGCATGGTCACCGTAAATTTAGTTTGTGCAAAAAGAAAACTTGCTCCCATGACGGTGCAATCCATTCCTAGGTTGGAGCAATGTGCTGAACATTTGATAGCAAGATAATTAAATTTGTCCGAGATACATTTAACTCGAGAGTTAATTATAAAAGCATAATTATAAAAGCATGTTACGCTCCTTCGGATTCCACAGTGGCTCTGCATTGGATCAAGTCGCCCCCATACAAGTGGCAGACATTCGTGGCGAGTAGAGTTTCGCAGATTCAGTCTTTGGTTGATTCAGCAGACTGGTTTCACATTGGCGGAAAAAGGATTATTAGTGACTGTTTGTCTCGTAGTTTATCACCTGCGTCGCTGGTTGTGAATCCAGATTGGGTGCGCAATGGCTACGGTTGCCTTCGAAGGAATGGCCAATTAGGTCTATTATCCTCGATGATATATTGTAACGAAACTCAGTTCGTTATAAAGAAATGCATATTTATTTTGTTAGTAATAAGTTTTTATTGATTGTATAACTTTTACTTGTACCTGCATTTATTTTGCAGATTCCTATTCTTTTATATTTTTGATCTCGTCTGGACGTCCGATACGTAGCTGGTTCCGAGACTAGTTTGATAGGTGATTCTCGTATAGTATTTTTGAGCCGCCCAGACGGACAAGTTCTACAAAATTCTAATGTATTCCCTAATTACTAGCAAGCGGCACGTACTAAAATAATCGCAAATTACTCGGTCTAAGTTACGAGGCCACCTGCACACCTGCTAGGATCTGCCCTGCGGCGCGGTTAAATAGTTCGGATGGTTGGTCGATAGGTGACAGAACGAACGCATCAAGTCATTCGGCTATGACCAGTTGCCTATGCACAGAGCAACGCGCGTTGTCAAATATTATTTAAAGTAATTAATTAAACAATATATTTTTCTGCATGCTAATAACTTATCCCTGGCTTATCAATTGTTACATTTATACCATGTACTAACTAATTTTCGCTATTTTGTTGTTTTCATTGTATAGTTATGTTTGAGCATAATTTTAACATACAATTTTTGACGTGCATGCAACCAGCCACATAAAAAATGCGCCATCTCACCCATGTGAGTTGGGTTAGTTGGTGCAAGCCATCTCTCCCGCCACTGTTTTTTTATTTACATTTTTTATTGTATAGATGCCAACTGAATATAAGCGCAAAAGAAGCTGGTCTATAGCTTTGTGGGCTGAAGAACAATTGATTTCGGCAATACAAGCTGTAAGAAATGGAAATGTTGGAGTTAATGGAGCGTCTAGACAATTTGGAGTGCCCCGCACTATGCTAAGAAGAGCTTTTGCCCCCACGAGAACTATTGTGCGTGGCATGGCTTACCAATTAGCTGAACAATTAGGAATCAAGTATACATTTAACAATAGAACAGAAAGGGTCGGTTCTGATTGTCTAAAATTATTCTTAAAACGTAATCCAGATTTGTCCGACAGGAAATCAGAGGGAGTATCACTTGCTCGGGCACGCGGCTTTAACAATAAAGATGTTAGTGAATATTTTAAGCTATTGGAAACAACTCTAGAAAATATAACCTCTTCGATACGTCAGCAAATTTATACAACATGGATGAAACCGGTTTGCAACTCAATAACACGCCAGAGCACGTTATTGCCGAGAAGCTTCAAAAAATATAGCTGCAGCGACCTCAGGTGAAAAAGGGGAAACTATTACAGTAATACTGTGCTGTAATGCGGTAAATGTACTCTATTTATACCACCCGCTTGCATATTTAGACGCAAAAACAAGAAGAATAAATACGAAGATGGAATACCTCCTGGATCCTTGTTGTTTATGTCACCAAAGTCTGCGTACATAAATTCTACAATTTTTCTGCAATGGCTGCAAATACATTTTTTTCCTCGCAAACCTCAAGATCCAGTAGTTCTTATTTTAGACGGGCATGCCTCCCACTGTAGTTCCGTAGAAGTATTAGTGTAGGCATGCAGAAGCTAAAGGTATTATACTCCTCTGCCTTTCGAGCCATACGACTTGACGCCGCTTGACCGTGCGTTTTTTAAATCTTTAAAGAGCTACTAAATTATTATTTCATATTTAAACCAATTTAATACTGTTTGTCAGTTTTTAACATGTGCGTGAGTGTGGCTACAGTTTTATTTTGATCTTTTTGACACGTAAGTGATTCTTACTTCTTAATGTTGGGTTAATTGAATTTGTATGTGTAATTTGGTGGTCTGATGATGCATAAGCGAAACTAGTCACTCCCGAGTGAAAAAAAACCTTACACGAGAAACAGTGTCTATCGAGTATTTATTACAATTTCCGTATAAATAATGGATATCCAAGCTTTTTTATTATTTTTTTGGATGGTGTAATAAAAGACGCTTGTCAGTCAAATGGGTTGATTACTTATTAATAGTTGTACATTAGCCTACGTTTCGCCGGTTGATCTCCGGCTTCATCAGGGCTTACGGTGAATAAAATAATAGACAATTGTACCTCAAACAAATTACTAAGGCCTAACTGACAGCATTTTCATTGTTTGTGGCAACGAGAACAAGGAAGGAGAACGACTCCAAAATGACCGACGTAGCTGATGGCGATTTGATCACTTGGGTTGAAAAATACTATATAATTTATGACAGAAGTAGTAAGCATTAATAACATACGATCATTAAATTGAATGTTTGGGAAGTACTAGGAAAAGCTATGAACTCAACAGGTAAATATTCTTGTAACCATCATACCCAACTGCAATATGAACTTTCCAAGTTTAGACGAAAATAGCCGAAGACTGGAAAAACCTCCGTGACAAGTACGGTAGGGAAAGAAGGCAATTCAAAAAGACCCCTTGCGGGTCTGCCGCAACAGAACCATCTTTATCGTTTCTAGGTCCTCACATTCGAGGGAGAAGGTAAATATATTTAGTAATGTACTGCTACTTCAAGTAAGATTTTTTAGGACAGTATCTAGCAAGTACTGCAAAACAGGGATTTGATGACAGAGATAGATGTACCCCGGGCCCCTCTACCCAAATATTGTCCAAGGTACGCCCTGAGTCAACGGCATCATCATTGGACCTGCTAGACGTTAGTGGCCCATTAAAACGTAAACGTTGGCCCGAAATGCCAGCGGGATCCATTGATGGCGCCATCGGAGGCCATTCCAAAATTCTCAAGAAGTAGACAATAAGAGATTCCGATATTGTGTTTGGGCAGTCTGTGGCTTATACATTACAAGAGATCTCATTACAAAAATCTATTTATTCATATATAAATGCAAAAATGCCGAAGCAATTTTCGATCATCCGTCTCGTTCTACTGAGACGATAGTTGAATGTTTTTGTTGAATGCTGAGTTGTTTTCCAGGATACGGGCGCATAATATAAATCTTGAATGGAAAAGCTTCGTCATCCAAAAAAGTATGGCATTTTAACATTTATTGTGTCAGGTAGTTCGGTTGGTTCTGGCACACGCATTGTGCCTTCATCTAGTGTTATTTGAATAATTGAATTTTGAAAAACACCCGCATCACTCTTGAGAACGAAATGCTCCAAAGTCTACCATCGTAAAATTATAATCAGCGTCACCAGTTGCCAGCAAAACGGTGCTAAACGAATAATTAATAATGGTTAATAATTAATAATGGTACAGAACAGAAGCAAGAAGAAAGTTGAAGCATTGTAGCAGATATCCCATCAACACCGCAAGTTGCAGATTTCAAGGCATTTGCCCAGAAATCTGCAACAACAAAACAAAAATGTATTTACATTTGAAAATGGGAAAAAGTTTGCGAGGAATGGAGATAATCACCCTTACAAAACTAGGTATAGATCTGATTACAAGGTACCGTTACATCACACCACTGGATTTCAGCACGGGCCCGCATCCTCATGTGTGACGATCTACAGCCCTATGCCCGTCGGCATTTTTCTGCAAAGCTGAGCTTCAAAGCGCATTTTAGACGATATCTTGCCCAACAACGTTTTTATAGCGTCAGGGAATTTTTTAATGTATAGTCTGTCTTTTTCATTGGTCCTATGTTTTAAATTGTAAACAGTGGAAGCTTTATGCTGTTGTGCCTTTAGACTGATGTGGGTGGGTTACTAGTTACTAGTTTATTTATGTCATTTGACGAATAATAATATGTCACAATGTTATAATCTGAAAGATATTAATACGTTAGCTAAATACTTCCCTTTATAGTCCAG
Organism: Melinopterus prodromus; assembly: GCA_964023965.1. Lineage (NCBI taxonomy): Eukaryota > Metazoa > Arthropoda > Insecta > Coleoptera > Scarabaeidae > Melinopterus > Melinopterus prodromus. Next base: position 32,292,638 of record OZ030391.1, on the reverse strand, counting down.
TCGAATTAACAAAAATAGAAAAATTAATTAGCACAAAGCTAAAAATTGGTAAAAACCTTTATCTGGGCATCCCTTTAAACATACTAAAAGTCCTGACCCCCAACCCCACGGCTCGATCCGCCATCTTGTAAAATAGGTGCACTATTCCCGTTTTTTGCAAATATCTCGGTAACCGCTGGTTTTATCGGGATGGGAGTTATTAAGAAAATGAAAGCTAATAAAATTTCCTATAAAAAAGGTACAATTCAATTTATTCGTATCTTGGATATTTTAGATTTCATAAGATGATTAATAATGGGAAAAATATTTTTTCGGTCGCAGGCCGTCGTTGGAATGTCACTCTCGGCGCAGAACCTGTAAAAAAATATTAATTAACAAAAAAAATCAAATTACTATTTAATATTTCTTATAAACATAAACATTTGGCAACGCTTACAATTTAATATTGTTGTAATCGACCAGAAGTGGGAGTAGCCTGTTTTATGTAGTATCCTCCGTTTCTGCAGGATAGGAAGTTGCGAGGCTGAATGTATCGTCCCCGTTTTCGAAGCATGGCAGGTCCTGAATGACGATATTTTTCAGCCCTTTTCCATCGACGTTTTCGAACGATTTTAATGAAACAACACCCCTTTTTCCAAAATCCGCGGCTGTTGGTAGTTTTTTTAAGTTTTTGGATTGCTGGCTTGCGAATAATTGATTCACGAGGAGTCACACATTTGATCCGCCCCATGCTGTGGAATGTGTTTAATCCGTCGATGGTGCAAACGTTAAAATCTGCATTATCGAATACGAATTGGCAAAATCCTCCCATCGTAATTTCAGCGTCAGGCTGTACACTGGCTGAAGCTTCCAACAATTGTGCCTCATTGTACGATGCGCTAAAACCCAAGCTAGAAAGTAGCGTGACTAAATTTTTTGAGCCAAATTTTCTGTATAAAAAAGCAGCAACACTGATTAATAGTGGTGACAAGAAAGATCTTGGTCTGGTCGCCAATATAATCGAGTGTACTATTGCAATGCACTTTCGTTCGAGCGTTTGAGATTGGCATTTTCTGCCTTTCGCTATAACATTTGCCAAGAAAACGTCCAGTGTTTCGGGTATACAGCTTTTGACATCTGTCAAAAAGTTATCGCTCGGAGGGTATACAGACGTATCGTTTATTGGTGAACGAATATCCTCTCGAATTATGGCTGCAGCTGCAGTAACTATTCGAAGACGTTCTTCGCGTGCATCGACTCTCTTTTCCTCATACCAATGATTGCATAAAATTTGATATCCCGTATTTCGGAAACATACGGTCGTAATTCTTTTCTTATTTGTCGCGAGAATAATATCGTCACCATACTTTTGTTTTAGTTTTTTTTTTTATTGTTAGTTCGCTTGGAACGTAGTCCTTTAGTAGGGCAATCAGATCTGGCATGGCAAACTGACAGTCGTCACTATTTTCAATGAAATTAAAAATTCCATGGCCGACGTTACATCTGGAACGTGAGGGCGTCCGCTCTTCGCTCTGACACTTGGCATTTTGAAAAAACTCACGGAACAACGATAGTGATAAATTGCTTCTACAGCGACTAAGCCCGAAATGGGCCCAGGTATACCCAGGGACCCTCTATTTCGTAGCCATTATTAGCCCATGCGTGCAGAGACGTTTTAAAATGTCGCCTATAGTTTTTTGTTGATATTTTCAACCTGTAGAAACACAAATTCAAGAGCACAGCGAACAAATAAGAATTGTACCTATGTTTAACGCTGTTTTGCAGAAATACTATTATTATATGAATAAAATGAATTCTACCTTTTTTATAGGAAATTTTATTAGCTTTCATTTTCGTAATAACTCCCTCCCAGATAAAACCAGCGATTACCGAGATATTCGTAAAAAACGGGAATAGTGCACCTTTTTTTCAAGATGGCGGATCGAGCCGTGGGGGTGGGGGTCAGGACTTTTAGTATGTTTAAAGGGATGCCCAAATAAAGGTTTTAACCAATTTTTAGCTTTGTGCTAATTAATTTTTCTATTTTCCTTTTTCGATCTAATTTGACTGGACTATTATTTTTGATTTATACTATAAACTTCATGCGCTTTTGCCGAATTGTATGTTTGCTGTATTGTGTGTTATGAAATTGTATTTACATGCTTCTTATATTTATCATATATACCTGGACTTAGCCTATCTTTGTATGATCTAAAGGCTGAATAAATATTTTTTTTAATGGTTTTTATAGATGCACCGTAGGCTAATACTCTGAAAGAATACTAATTAAAGAAACAATACTAATCGACTTTTCGTTGAAACTTACTGTAAAGTTATTGCTAGCCGTTCTTCTGGATCTACAGTTGCGGCCATTGAAAAGTAGTACCTGGGGTTTTGACACATACTGTAAAAATTGCAAAAATTGCATGGTGTAATTGTTTATTTTATCACGGTCGTTATTGCTGGTGTCATTGAAAACAGTGGCGGACACTGTCAGTAGATTTTAAAATTGCCGCGGCTGTCGAATTTACAAAAATCTATTATAATTATTAGGTTAAGGGACAATGTTCCAATACGAGTTATCGCAGAAGAAATAAATGTACAAAAGCACTGTGCTTAGAGCCAAAAGGAAATTTGAAAAACTGAGACGATTGAAAGAAAAATAGGCACTGGAAGACGATAAATTTCAAATTGTGAACAGGGCGTGCCGTTAGCCGATTTTCTTCGGGCCAATCCTTTTCGAACAGCGATTGCGGCTAGAATAATAACTAATTTCCCAGGATCTACTAGAACTGCGAGAAGAATACGCGAGACAGAACTCCGCAACTGGTTGACTGCTAATAAACCTTCTTTAAATAATAGGCACAAGTTGGCCAGGCTTAATTTTGCTCAACAACATAATGCAAATGTGGATTTCTGGGAAAATGTAGTATTTTCCGACCAAAAGAGATTTCAATCATGTAGCAACGGTCGGGTACCTGTTGGGCAACGATTTGAGGAAGAATTTGTGCGTAGGGTTAATCTTCAGGGACGATTCTCCGTTAACGTTTGGGGCTGGATAAGTGCCCAAGGGCTAGGCATCTGTATGATTATTGAAGAAAGCTAACTGCTCTCGTTTATAGAGATATCTTACAACGATGCATGTTGCCATCGGTGACGCAAGTTTTTGGTGATAATGTTGTGTTTCAACACAATTGCCTGTACATACTGCAAATATTATTCATGAATTTCTGAGAGAAAATGGGGTCCAGAATTTAGCTTGGCCGGCTAGGAGTAGCGACCTGAATCCAATAGAGAACATTTGGGGTATGATGGATCGTAGAATTAATGACCAGATATTACCACAAAATCGACAAGAATTAATTAATAGTATTGCTGAAGCATGGGATCAAATACCTTTAGAACAAGTTCAGCGCACAGTTTTATCAATGGCTAGAAGACTCCCAAAGGTAATAATTTTGTGGTGGTGCTAGTAACTTGATTTTTACATTTTGTTCTTCATAGCTTTTTTAATGTTCGATAAAATTTGTATTTTGTCTACGCCCCTGATTCAATTATTTCTTGTGACATTTAGAAAATGACAGTGATTGTCAATTTCAAGGGAAATATTACAAAGCCAAGATTTTTTCTGTGTCAAAGTGTACTACTTTTCAATGGTCGCAACTGTACAACATCTGGCAACTTCTTTCGTACCAAATACGATGCAACAATGTCTAATAGCTTTTCATTCGGGTGTATATTTAAAAACTGCTCTGGATGTAATTTCCTATAAAAATCTATTCCTATAGTCCTATAAGTCTATAAAAACATCCATTCTTCTATTCCTATTAATTGTTCGTTTTTGTACCTTTGGTAGCGTTTCCTTTACATTTTGCTTTTTTTGGAAAGCAACAACGCCAACATTGTTGCTACAATAAGCCCTTCGTCCATAATTTATTAGATCTACCACGATCTTCACTGCTTCTTAATACAATCAAGAATAACACTGTCATATGAGGTTATGTGCCGTTGTGTATGTACTTCTCCCCTTGATGGCGGTCAATTTGTTTGAGAACCTTGCGGCACTATAAATACTAATTTCATCGTCCGGAACGGCACGCGGTACGACACGTTACGGATTGCGTTTTTGGGGCACTATACGTGGTTCTTTATTAAGAGGGTGGGCTTATTTTGTCGGAGTTGTCTAGTGCCTAGGTTACATTATGGCATCAAAATTTAGTCAGTGTGGTACCACACAAAACCAATGAAACACTACACTTGGTGTAAGTGTATATAAAATAATTCGTTTGACAAGAATCTGACAATTCTAATAATAATAATTTTATATCAACAACCATTGCCATAGAGGCCTATCTACGCCGCCTATTGGTCAGGACTCACGTCGGCGTCAGCTCCTGTAACCGGTCTCCACAGTCAGTTTCGACAATTCCAGTCTCGTTAAAGCAATATTTGACATCGAAATTGTTATCTTTACAATGATTTAGGCCATCAAAACGCTTCCATGGCAGTTTGAAATCCGGAATAAATTCATCCGATAGACAAATAGGGAAATACTGAATGCTTTGGTGGAACTCTGTAATTTGAAATCCATTTGCTTCAAAACAACGGCTCCAATTTATTCAGAAAAGCGGATCAAGTCGGAACTCCAAAAACTGGTTGATGAAATTAAGAAATTGAAATCGAAAGTCAAAAAGATATTGAATGTAAAAGAAGAAGAAACTGCATTTCTTGGATCACTAAATAATCTCTTCTATTTGATTCGTATGTCAGCTTGTTTCAACTGAGAGATCCTTGATAGATTTTCTGAACGAACATCGCAATTGATTGTGTAACGCAAGGTCTTTCTTATAAAAAACCAATCGTAAAGTCATAGAACTTTCCTTGATGTTCTTAAATGGCCCTTTTAACATCACATTTCGCCGCCCATATCGCATTTTGATTAAAAAAATGAATTGAAGAACATCAAACGATTTTCCACTTTTGTTCTTTTCAAATATGTTTTTGGCTCAAAACACTCAAACCGTGTTTGGCTACAAACAACGATTTGCAATTTCTTAGCGCAATAAGATGCTAAATCATCTTTGGTAAGAATGTAATATTTTGTTTATTAATTCATCTATCATCTCAAGACTTTTTGTTCTTGTTTGACAGGTAGCTTGCTAGGTTGATTGCGTTGACTCTGTTTGATCCAAATGTATCGATTGAGAACCAAGAAGAACTTCGACTGCCAATATTCCAATATTACTATCAGTAGACTAAATTTGTCGTGAAGCCTTTTACAATTACCATCAAGGCTAATCTCATTCCAAGCTTGAAGCTCTCTGATTTTACATCAAAGATAGATAGATATATTTTCAATTCTTTGATCGAGACGGTGTTCCTGGAAGTTCCGGCCGAATCTTGGTCTGATGCTGGTTCAGACTTATCAAAATTTACGAAAAATCAGCAATAATCACTGCCCTGCATCAATAACACTGCGGAATGTCCAGCTGCGTTAGTAAACTTTCCAAAAAATATTCGATGGCTTCATGACATCCCAGACGTTGGAAGGAGCTGTTATTGCAATCGACCGATTAAGGAACTAGAAAATAATCAAAAATGACTAGGCGAAAGATATTTGCAGATGATTCATCATAACAATCATCTTTATAAGTTTGCATCATTTGTTTCAACTGTATAAATAAGTTTGTTCTAATTCTATTGTTATTGTTATATTTATTTTCGATTGCATCCTGATTATTTTTCAAATAGACCTATAATTGATAATGGGTAAAATATGATAAATCACGACAAAGTGTGGAGTACAAGAATTTTTATTTTTCCATTCGTGTGATGATCGATAATTAATAGTTTGTCAGTATTTAATTTCAAAATTATTTAAAACTCACAAAAAACGCGCGCCGTTGACATGTTACTCATAAAGAGCGCCTGATTTAGTCGCGCGTATCGTGGATGTTCAAATAGTTCAAGAACAGATTTTTAAAATTAAAACTGGAAAGTATTCGTATTTAGTAGGACAATACTGGCAACGGATCCGTAAACGCATTTTATTCATTTGTTCTACGGCCTAATGCACATGCTGGAGACATGGTTAACAAATGTGTCCTCATCAAATATAACTCCCACGTCTTTAATGGATTTTTTATATCCGATTTGTAGACTGTTAACAGTGTAGCTACTGTGTATTTTGTTGACTTTTCGAGTGTATGAGACATAATAGTACTTGGAAGGATTGAGGGTTAGCTTATATTTGTAGCACCACTCGTGAACAATATTCAGGTTCCGCCGCAAACACCGAACATCATCATAGCACCCCACTCTCGAGAAAAATGTCAAATCATCAGCGTAAGCCAGTACTGAACAGTCAATCGATTGAATCAGGTCGTTGATAAATAAGTTAAAGAGCAAAGGTCGCAAGTTAGATCCTTGAGGAACCTTCGAAGTTGAAGGAAACACTACAGAACGAAATCCGTTATAATACACAAAGTTGGTCCTGTCGAGAAGGCATATATGGAGTAATCGAATTAAGCTGGGTGAAAACCCGAAGGAACTCAACTTGCCCAGAAGGATACCGTGATCGATCGAATCGATTGCCTGAGAGAAATCGGTATACAGTGTGTTCATTTTAAAAGTATCCACCCTTAATAACTCTTGACCTGATGCGAATATTGCTTTGAGTGGTAACACGTTAATTTAGATATTGAGAGGGAAGTTTAAAAACGGTACCTAAACAATTTTAGGTTTCATGGGGTTTTCATCAGGCTTCCACGAAGACCCTCGCGAAGGCACAAACGAGGCGTACTAAAATCAACCACAGCATTGCGAAGTTGCCCAGGAATCCTAGATAAGCCAGACTTAGAGTTGACAAAATTACAGAAGCCACGCGAATTATTTATAAACCTATTATTATATTGCACTTTTACATCGTCTTCTGAAGTTCTCAAACTGAGTTCATTGGTACATACTCCTCATCGATTTCCATTTTCGGTGGTGGTAGTTCCTCATCTTGATCACATTCCTAATGTACGGTCTGAACCAATATGGATAACGTTGATTCGCCATTGTAGAGACGGTAGGTACTAAGGAAGCAATTAATTGGAAGAGCCTGTCGTAGGTCTCACGCAGTGCCACATTTACTTCCGAAAAGTTCTCAAGAAAAGTCCAATCAACGGACACAACGTCGGCGTATAATTTTGGGTAATTTGCCTTCCTAAAGTTATATATTTTATTACCGTTGCTGGGAATCCATAGCTGGTAAAACAAAGTGTAAGGGAAAACGTCCGCCGTCAACTTAGGTGGTAAAAAGTGTGAGACTAAAACAAAATTATAGAAATACATACACATTATTTAACAGTTTAGGTTAAGTTAAAATACCTTGTTAGTCATTAAACTATCGTAGATTAATGCTGTGAAAGAAAGAAGGAATTTGTATGAATCTGCCGGCGCCTGCCAGCTTGATGTCCCGGTTTGGTAGAGGTGCAGGGCAAACCTTATGCCGGAGGAAAGTCGGTTTTTCTGCGGCGTTCTTTGGGTCAGTCAAGCTTTGGTCAGATTTCATTTGCTAGGTGTTATGCCTCAAACACATACTGTGTTTGAAGAAAATAAAAAGAATCTGCCCGACAGATTTCCAGTACATTCGTCCTTTTTAAAGTGGACGAATATCGCTCGTTGAACACGTTTGCTTGTAAATGTTTCGGCGACAGTCTCCAAATGCATGAATTCAAAGATTCGTTTGAGCTATGAGCGTTTCTACGATACATCGTTGCAACAGATGGTTTCCGGAGAGAGCTTCGTAGATGGCGCCTTGAACGTTTCCCGAAGAGGTGGATCATGTTTGAATGATTGCTGTTTGTCATTAGCTGCGGCATACGCCACTCACACCAGCTATTTACTCCCTCTGGGCAATGCATGTGCTACGGATCCATGGCGGTTGATCACTTCTGGCGAAATGTTGCCCATATCGCATTCTTCATTCCGCTTACAGATATGCGGTGCCTTCTAGTCGCCAATCCCTAGCAAAGTGTTTAGATCTTCAATGAGTTTGTTTGTCAGCTTTCCAGTGCCTTTTCCACCTAGCCATTTACTGTCTTTCTTTACGTCACGCAGTTGAGGGCCTATTATTGTTTGGACGTCTTCAACAAGGATGGCTTTAAAAGTTTTCCTGTCGCCATCACCGATGTAATGGACGTACTTGATAACTAGTTGTTTTTCAGATCGCGTAAACATTTCTGTTATGGCGTCAACCTCCATTTCATTTGCGCTATCGCCAGGATTCGCAGTACATACTTCACTGTGTGCGTTTCTTTCCATTCGTTATATTTTATGGGGTGTCTTGTATATGATGCCAGTTACAGCAACTTTGACACAAGGGGGATTTAGTTTAGACGAATAAATTTTTTTGGCTGTACCTTTTTTCTTATCAATGTAGCCAAATGACGACGAAAATACTTGTTTTTTTCACAATCCTTCACCAGATACGGTTAAATGCAGTAGCTCATATACCGCTTCTGTGTTTTGGTGTATCTATTCTTTCACCGCTTTCTTCTGATCTATCGCGAACACGGTTGTTGCAGCGTTGTATAGATTGTCGAGGAAGCTATAGCACAATTTCTGTGGCACCATGTGACATGCCCACAAAGACACAGCATATATTTACACATTGCAGTCCAAATACCAAAGTAAATCGACGATTTACTTCAAGCGCTTTGTTGATGAGAGGTCTAGAATGTTCACATCGCGCGATACAAGCACACTGAGCCAACAATTTAAATCCTAGACGATTTCTAACTGATCGGCCAAATTTAACCTCTCCATTCCATTGTTTACACTTTAAAAAAGTGCTCAAGAAATTAAATACTATTACAAAATTTACAATCACATGGCCGCAATTGGGATGACTGTGAATTTTTTCATAATTTTCTTAATTTTTGCGCCGACGCGTCGGCGCGTACTAACATGCATATCAATGCTGAATTGGCTATTGGGTTTGAATCCCACGCCCTGCTTTCAGAGTAAAGGTTTTTCTGTGGTTTTCCTTTACTCCAGGGCGAATGCTGAAAGCCAAACAACTTAAGATAGTGCCACAGACGCGGGCCATAATAATGATAATTCGGGCCTGCCGATGCCCCCGTAGTGGCGAAAGCTGTTGGGGGATGTTAAGCCGTGGATTATTATTATTATTATTATTAATAATACTGACATAAGTAATGACATAAAATTCGGCGGCTTGCTGCAGCCTTCTGCGGCTTTGCCGCGCATCTAAATTCGACTACACCAAACTGGGTTACCGCGGAGCTTGCTTGCCGGCTTGTCAGTTGGTTGTTTGCTCTTTTTGAGAATGTTTGACGACGACGACATTTTATTAGGGTATATGGCCCTAAATATCATTACCAACACTTTTTTTTTTGGGTACGGCCTAATTTAAATAAAAACATTTACAGTGCAAGTGAACTTTTAAAAGACTTAAGAAGAGATGATTATTGTTTTCTGCCTGGCGAATCTACAATCAGAAGGTCCTTTCAAAATTTTGTAAGGATGAGTGCAACCGATTTCGAGGAGCTAATTTGCTTAATTGGAATAGCTAAATTAAATACAAATTATAGGGTCCTTGGGAACTGGCTGTTTCCTCTAAGCATTTTTCAAGGATTTTGCAAATGAGCTGCCATTTCTGTAATTTCATCAAAATAGTTAAATAATAAATTAAAGTAGAGGAAATTTTGAATAATTTATGCCAATGATATTTTTTGGTTAAATTAATAGTTTAGCTTCAAGAGCAAATTCTATTTGATCGAGATCGGTCGCATCTGCATTGATATGAAACTACATAGTAGCCTGTCTATGGCTGTCACACTCAAAAACAGCTGATTTCATCTTAGGTTGGAGAACCGCTATGGAATGTCACCGCTCTAGTGCGGCAAAGTACAAAATTCAAATAAAATAAGATATATCAACCCGTTGTTATATCCAATTGTAAAAACGATAAATTGAGAAAATTGTAAATAAAGTATAGCGATCAGTGTAGTTATATTTTAGTATGTTGGTACGGATGTGATATCTACAGTGTCATAACGAATATAAATCAGTCAGAATTTGAATTAGCTTTTTAAACTTAACGTTTCGTAGAAGTGGTATCAACCTAACATTTCCTATACAGAAATACATCCATTTTGAATTTTTTTTTTAAATACTGTTAACAGTTCTTTATTTTCAACACAACTTCTTTACAAATTAGAACATACATATAAGCTCGACCGTACGTTTGACAGCTAATCGAATATAATAATAATTATTTATTTTCACATTCACATGGCAACGTAACTATGATCGGCACCTTGATGATTGATCCTAACAACCAAACACCACGTTGCTATCGCTATCACCACCTTGATGATCGATGATGCTAACACGGCCATTCTGACGTGTTTCGCTTTCGAAACAGCTACATCTGTGTACTACTTCCACCAGACTTGGCTGCACAGTTGACTTCATCATCTGAAATACATTCAATATAACGTTAGTCAAAACGATTTTTTTTTTGTACAGGCAACCAGCTGCCTGTATACTAGCCCAAACATGACTATTTTACAAATTTTCAATTTTAGCACTACTTGCAATACTTCAATACTAGACCAAGCTCAGAGGTTCGGGTCGAGCCCGCAACGTGTCTTGTCTAACTCAATTCCTAGACCAAGCTCAGAGGTTCGGGTCGAGCCCGCAACGTGTCTTGTCTAACTCAATTCCTAGACCAAGCTCAGAGGTTCGGGTCGAGCCCGCAACGTGTCTTGTCTAACTCAATTCCTAGACCAAGCTCAGAGGTTCGGGTCGAGCCCGCAACGTGTCTTGTCTAACTCAATTCCTAGACCAAGCTCAGAGGTTCGGGTCGAGCCCGCAACGTGTCTTGTCTAACTCAATTCCTAGACCAAGCTCAGAGGTTCGGGTCGAGCCCGCAACGTGTCTTGTCTAACTTGTCTATTCATCTACAAAGCCTAAACTTGACTACATTGCTGAAATAGAAACTACATTATTAGTACAACTGCCAATAACCGCGATGCACTACCTGAATCAACAGCTTCATCGCTTTCTAACAGCTCAAGTAAATCCGACAAATTTTCTGACAATGTCCAGTCAACTGGCCAAGGCCTTAACTGTTCCTTGGCTGCCTTGACAATTTTATTCTTACCGACTCTCTTCATCTCATATCTACCTTGTGCGTTGATGGCAACTATCTCGTAAGGCCCCATAAACTCAAACTCTGTTTTGCTAGCATGCATTTTGCTAGCACGATGAACGAGAACAAAGTCACCCACAGCATACTGCCTGGTATCTTTTCTCTTTTGATTTATTCGTCCTTCGTTTGGCTTTGAAGCATTCAAACGTTCAGAAACGCGTTGACGATCAATGGTCATGTTGCGTACAGGGGACAGATCACGCCCCAAATCCGCAAGAGCAGCTTGAATAAGAGGAGTGCTGGATTCAATTCCAATCAGCACTTGTAGTGGTGATGCCTTAATTGATTTCTGAGTAGTGGTATTTAAAACTAATTGAATTTTCCACAACGTACTCGGCCAGTCCTTTTTAACCCTAGTTTCAACACGGATCAAGTTCATGATAGTACGCATGTACCGTTCTACTTGACCGTTAGCCCTATGTATATCAGGAGTAATAAAATGATAATCAACGTGCCAAGCATCTAGGAGAGTGCATATTTTTGCATTTTTAAAATTTAAGCCGGCGTCCATGACTATACATTTTGGGGCACCAAACAGAGAAATAAAATGTTTTAACACCAGCTCGGTTTCAGAAGATGTCATTGATTTCAGTGGTAGTAAATTGCAATATTTCGTAAAGGCATCAATAACGACTAAAATGTGTTTATAACCGTCTACCACTGGCAAAGGACCAAGGCAATCTACAGTCGATTCCGCTTAATTGGGACACATCGGGACTTAGGCATTTTGGCCCGATTAAGCGGCTGCCCCAATTAAGCGAATTACACATAAAATTAAAGAATGCATATTTTTCTTTCAATAATTTTATTTTATAAACTCTTGGACAAAACTATAAATTGTACATATACCTAACCAAAAAATAAATGTAAACTTTTAAGAAAAAATAATAATAAACTCCAAAATAAAATAATAAATAGGTATGTACATACAATTTAATTCATTGCAGAAATTCGTCAAGTGTAGCCTGTCTTTTGTTTTTGTAACATTTCATTTCTACAAAATCAGCACAGGTATTCAATGCGGATGTAGGGCTCCCTTCATTTCCTTCCTGCATAAAATAACGCTGTAACAGGGCCATACATTTTTTTGCCTCCTGGTTAGTCACAGGCACAGGTGGATCATCATCATCATTGTCATCTTCGTCTAATTTTACATGTTTTGATTTAATGTTTTCTACAATTGAATCCTCACAATCTTCATTATCATCGTAACAAGGTAAATTGTTATCTATTGTTGAAAATTCTTCATAGTTAATAATAGGAACTTGCAACATTTCCTCATTTTCTTCATTGCTTAAAATTACCTCTAAGGGTTTCAAGCCGCAAACGGCAAAACAGTTCTGAATTGTGGTGGGTTTTATAGCTCGCCAACTGTCAGCGACAAACTGTATTGCTTGCAAAAGGGAAATTTTTGAACTAATTTCTCTGGCTGTTGTGGAACTGGTTAATATATTTTCATCAATGGATTCTAATATGTAATTAACCAATTTACCTCGATAAAAAGTCTTCAGATTTTTTATTACCCCCATGTCCATTGGTTGCACTAACGATGTGGTGTTAGGAGGAAGAAATTCCAGCGTTATATTTTTTAAATTGTCTAAATGAGGGTGTGCCGCGCAATTGTCAACAAGCAGCAAAATTTTTCTTTGTTTAAGTTGTATGTCCCAACTCGTAAGCCAATTTCGAAAAATTTCAGAAGTCATCCACGCATTTTTGTTTGCATGGTACTCTACTGGTAAACCCTCCATTCTTAACCCCTTAAAGCATCGAGGTCTAGCACTTTTTCCTATTATCAGTAGCTTTCGTTTGTCAGTACCTGACATATTTGTACAGCATAACACAGTAATGCGGTCCATCGCTTTTTTATAACCAGATAGTGCAATGTGTTTATAGCATAAAGATATTAAAGGAGAAAGGTAATTTGTCGGGCAATTCCGTCACACGAAGAATAAACCTGTTTTCCATCTATAGCATAAAGAACCGTCTGGCGTAGCACGATAATAGAGGCCGGTTTCATCAGCATTGTAAATGTCATCAGCGCAAAAATTCTCTAAAAAAGTAGGAATTTTCGTAGTTTTCCACTGTTCGGCGCTTTCGTTGTCCGCACTGCCCTTTTCACCGTGCGCTTTTTTAAATTTTATATTATGTCTTGCTTTCCATCGCGATAACCAACCATCAGTTGCTTTAAAATCGTTGTGTCCCAGTTTTTTAGCTAACTCCTCTGACTTCGCCTTCAATATGGGGCCGCTAATATTTACGCCTCGCCCACTAACAATAGAAAACCATTGATCTAGTGCTTCTTCGACGACTGGATCCTTTCCCTCGCGCTTTCTTTTGGATGTTCTTGCTTGTCCTTCTTGTAATACCAATTCCTCACGCAATTGATTTTCTTGTCGTAAGAGACGCGATATGGTAGATTTTGGATGACGATGACTTGTATTTTGGGGCTGGGTTTTTATTTTATCCAGCAACGCAATTTTAGTGGAAAGTCCCATATCACTTCTTGGCATGGCAACGGTAAAATTTTTGTAAATAAAATGCCAAAAAGTTACGTTGAACGAACTTTCCACGCGCTAGGTGTAGTGGTAACTGAACCACGTAAACGATTGAGACAGCACAAGACTACCCCTCGCACAAGGCTTAATGACTGGCGCCGCGCTAAGCCGACGCGACTGTAAACAACCTTGAGCACGCGCGGTGCCGTAAAATTTACGCCAAATTTATCAATTTTCTAATGAAATGTCTGTACATGTGCAATTTTAAGAATATCTTGTATCATTTACTCTGCACTGGGTCATAAGTGAATGAATGTGTTGGGAATAAAGTACACAGCGCGCGATACTAGTTTAATTAGTAACATAATATGTACTGTAATCTTAAATTTACTGTCCCAATTAAGCGAAATGTTGGCCCAATTAAACGTGTAAATTTACTGCTGGTTCCTTGGTTTTGTTTCTGTTCTTTGAGATTTGGCCCAAATAAGCGGCTGCCCCAATTAACCGGTGGCCCAATTAAGCGGAATCGTCTGTATATGGATCGTGTGCATGGGAACACTGGGCTTATCAGGTAATTTGATCAGTCCCTGTAAGGGACCAGTACGAGTTTTTTTAACAGCACAGACTAAACAGTGATTAATATATTTTCGGACAAATGCCCTCAAATTGGGAAACCAAAAGTGCTTTCGAATCAAATCAAGTGTCTTGTCGATACCTACGTGACACTGTTCATCATGGAACAAACGCAACAACCCTAACCTACTATGTCTCGGCACAAAATACCTAACAACTTTCTTTTTATTGGGCAACAGTGTTTGGTGACAAAGCAAACCATTCTTTTCAACATATTGGTTATTGTCAAGCCTACCTTCACGCAACGAAGTCAAAAGTTGTTGAACTTCGGCATTAGCCTTTTGCTCTATGTGCAACCAGCTGTCATGATGAGTGACTCTATTGACCGAAATATGGTTACGACTGAGAAAATCGGCATGAGGGAGAGAGGAACCCTTGCGATAAATAATTTTAAAATTAAAATCTTGTAAGTCCAGCACCTTGCAATACGGGGAACAATTTCCTTTTTACGTTCTGTAGCTTTCACGGAATTGCAATCAGTGATTATACTAAACTCAATTCCAATTAAATAAACTCTGAAATGTTTTAATGCATTAACAATTGCCAAAGTCTCTAACTGAAACGAATGGTATTTGGACTCTGCAGGAGTGGTGCGCTTACTGTAATATGCCACAACTTTGTTTTGGCCGTCATGCTTTTGCATAAGTACTGCACCATAACCAAGTGAGCTAGCATCGGTATGCAATTCTGTGGGTAGCTTGGGATTGAAAACAACAAGTAGGGGCTCTGTTGTCAGGCAGTCAACAACATATTTTTTGGCTTTATCGTGTTCTTCCGTCCACACAAACTGAACATTCTTTTTTGTAAGAGCAGCTATACAAGATGTTTTTGTTGCAAAATCTGGGACATATTTCCTAAAGTAACTTGCGAGGCCCAAAAACTGACGCACTTGCTTTACGTTTTCTGGAGAGTTTACTTTGGTGAGTGCTTCTACTTTACGCGAACCTGGACGCACTCCATCAGATGATATCTCATGTCCCAAGTAATCGATCTTTGACTGAAGAAAGAAACACTTCGAGATATTTAAAGAAAAACCTGCGACTTTCAGAGATTCTAAAACTAGTTCGAGAGATTGTAGACCTTCTTCTACAGTCACAGAAGGAATGAGAATATCATCAAGATACACTAAAGCTATCGTGTCTTTAAGTTTACCTAAGGCTTTATTGATAGCTCTTTGAAACACGGCGGGAGCATTTGTCAAACCGAATGGCATTCTGACATACTCATAATGTCCGTCCGGTGTGACAAATCCACTCTTTTCAATGGAATCGGGACTAATCGGAATTTGGTGAAACCCGGAAAACATATCCAGGGACGTAAAAATCTTTCCGCGACCTAACTGATCTAGTTGATCATCTATTCTAGGTAAGCGGTACCTATCTTTAATTGTGTGACAATTTAGTTCACGAAAATCGACTACCATTCTATAAGCTCCATTCTTCTTTTTTACCAACAAAATTGGACTCGAGTATGGAGAATTGCTTTCACGTATAACATTATTGCGCAGTAACTCTTCAATTATCCTTTTTACCTCAAATCTCTCTTGTAAAGCCAGTCGATAAGGGCGCCGACATACAACGAAATTATCAATTAGGTTTATATCCAACGAAGTATTGTTGACGCAAGACACATTTGTACCACTCGCAATCATATCAGTATACTTGCTTAGCAGAGCTGTCAACCGACTGAGATGAATTTCTGGTACATTATAATTAATATGTGTCTCGTCAGTGACGCGGAGTATACCAGGAAGTTGACGCCTAACAATTTGCGTTCCTTCTCTGTCAGTAACCGCAGCAAGCTGCCTGTTTTGAAATAAGTCACACCCCACAATCGCGTCATAATCTAAGCATTCGTCGGGAACTATCAAAAATGTCAACTTGAATCATTGACCAGTTATCTCTACATCAGCTGTAAATTTTGATTCCGATTTCAATTGACCCGGAGTAATACCGCACAGCAATGTTTGACATTTTTCGACCTTATGACCAAAATGTTCACAAAATTTACTGGATATAAGTGAAACATCTGCTCCTGTGTCAACAATACCCATACAAAACTGATTATCGATTTTAATCACTACCGGTACTACTGTCTTGTTAAAAGATACTAAATTAATCTTCTTTCGCTCATCGATGCCGCGTTTGATAAAACAACCGTCTTCCTTATGCCCGATTTTTAAACAGAAACCACACTTGTGTGTTTTATAATCGGTAGTTGAATTAGATTCTTACGAAGTAGACAAAGGATTTGGCCGATAAACATTGTTATTATTCGAACGACGATGACCTTTATACTTATTTGAACGCAAAAACTGACAATTGCGTTTTATATGCCCGTGTTTACCGCAGTGAAAGCACGCACGTTCCGACGAAAGATTATTATCATTGCGCACATTGTGATCCACACGTGCCCTCTTTGCCAGTGGTTCCCTGCTATTACACGACTCTGCTATGGGTTTAGTTATTGTACTTATGTAACTCACTAAATCTGAAATATTAGCAAAGTCATGCATCACCAAGGAATCACGAATTTTATACTCAGAAATGCCAAAGATGATCAATTCTATTAAATCTTTTACACACCACTGAGCTCTAACATTTTTTAGCATCGCTAACTTTTGGTGAACGTAACTGACAAATGTATTACACATAGAACTATTAAAATTAGCAGCTTCGCACAGTAGTGTGCCAAGAATTCTTTTTCTAGGAAAACCTTCTACAAAATCTCGTTTAAATGTCTGCCAATTCCTCTTACTAGGACTCCAGTTTTCATACCACGATTTAGCATCATTAGTAAGGTAACTTCCCACCCTCACTACTACTTGAAGATCTGACCAGCTAAACTCCTCCTTTATATCCTGTATTTGTAGAAGCCAGGTTTCAGCGTCATCTCTTTCAGGTCTGAACATCGGCAGGTCCACTTGTTCAGGATTATTGGCTCTGACCGACCGAAGAAGTTCTAGCAGCGTTTCGTCCATCCTCTACGGGCAGGCGTAAAGCACGTAATCCCACTTCTGATGTTAACAGTTCTTTATTTTCAACACAACTTCTTTACAAATTAGAACATACATATAAGCTCGACCGTACGTTTGACAGCTAATCGAATATAATAATAATTATTTATTTTCACATTCACATGGCAACGTAACTATGATCGGCACCTTGATGATTGATCCTAACAACCAAACACCACGTTGCTATCGCTATCGCCACCTTGATGATCGATGATGCTAACAATACCTATTTCTCAAAAAGCAACACAAAAAACGTTGATCCTGCCAAAAACTACATAGCGCGACTCGCTCACATGCGACGGCGAAGCTCCGCCATCGGTGACGCGCCGCATCACCACTCGTCGCGCTATTCCGTACTTTCGGCACTTGTGAGATAAATAACTATTATTCTGATGACAGTAGGTAGTGTAAAATGCTGGTGCTTTGACAATACCTACTATTGATACTATTGACTATCAAACTATATGTCAAATCCTGGTTAACTAGTTTAATTTTAATGTTGATACGATTTATTTCAATCAAATAGATTCTCATGCAGCTAAACTATTAATTTTATATTTTGTATGATAGTCATGTGCCTGGCCACATCAGATTTTTTTTTATAGTTGTTGTTTGTTGGGTCCCACAAGTGTTCTTCTGACCGGGCGATATAGTTCTATTAATAGCAATACTTTTTTGTGGCCATTGATCTTCATTATTTGCATCCATAGCTTGGCTGTCCATTAATATTATCAGAAGTATAACCTGAAATTGGCCGTTCTGTTCAATTACATGTGTCAAACTAACTTGGTCGCGCATGCTTATAGGCGCCTGCCGGCGTAGCCCGCAGAAATTCCTTTGATCTTTACCGACAAAAGGCCGCTAGCAAAAGTAGGCCGGCGGGTCATGCCGGCGGCCTCTAAGGAAACTTTTGCATATTTTGTTTTTCGGCAAAAGCCGGCGGCATGTGCCGCCGGACTAGCCCAGTTTGGTGAAGCCCCGCCTTTATACCGGCGGCAATGCCGCTAATGCCGCCGGGCTAGCCCAGTTTGGTGAAGCCCCGCCTTAATATGCCACCGCAGAGAAGTTAGCAATAAAATACAGCCACAATTTTTTTTCGAATTTTCTTATGAAACATATCAAATGATAGGGGGTTTCATAGGGGATTTTGCCCCAAAAATCCGTCCAACGGTGTGCTTGGTGTTACTTTCATTGGAGCTTTTTTTTACTCTAAAGTTATGAACATTTTTCTGCAGCAGTCACTTGATATGTGATTTCCTGTCGTACGGTTCCGTACGGACATTATGCTCATTTAAGGGTTCTTTTCCGTATAGTAAATCTCCGAGAAGCCATCTTAGTTAGCTACAATCTGATATATGAAACTTATGCAAGAATATTTGCAAATGATATCAACACTTTCCTGCAACAACCAACCGACATATGCTTGCCGGCGGAGACGGTTGCGTATGGACATTATCGTCATTTAAGGGTTGTTTGCCGTGGAATAAAAGGCCGAGCGACAAAGAGTGAGAATCCCTTTTAATTACCTACAATTTGATATATGATAGAAAGTTATGCAACAATGTTGGCAAAAGTTATAAACATTTATCTGCAGCAGCCACTTAAAATATGCTGGCTGGCGGGGATGATTGCGTACCGACATTATAGTTATTTAAGGGTTGTTTGCCGTAAAGTAAAACTCCGAGGGGCAAAGGGTGAGAAGCCCGTTTAGATAGAAAGTTTTGTAACAATATTTTCAAAAGTTATAAACATTTTACTGCAACTATCAACATGCTTGCGTACGGACATTATCGCGGAGTAAAACTCCGAGCGGTCCCTCCCTTTCAATTGCCTACAATTTGATATATAAGAGACAGTTATGTAACAGTATTGGCAAAAGTTATAAACATGTTTCTGCAGCAGCCACTTCATATGTGATGGCCTTGTCGTACTTCCTCCGATCGGACATTAAGCGTCCCCAAACCGGCGAGGCCGTGGTGGCGGTAGCGTTGGCGGTCGCGGTGGCGATCAGACGCTATAATGACGTGAGATCTGTACGCTCCAACAGGAACGATCTGGCGTTCGTTATTGCAGCAGTTGTCAGCGTTCACTGTGCGGTGGCGAACAGAACGCATCGTGCTACGTTTGACCGCCTTTCGCTGTGAGATACGATTGCGTTGTAAGATGTGTAACCGAAAAATTAATAGAGAATGTGAAGGCGCACAAAATTTTGTACGATCTAGCACATCCAGATTTCAAAAATATAAAAAAGAAGAACATGGTATGGGATCGGAATTCAGATGGTACAGTCATGGAAAAAAGTATGTTCGTATCGCTATCGCAGGATTTGAAAATAGTATGTCGGTTATATATTCGGTTGTATATTCCCTCGGCCCGGCCGCTTCGCAAAAAGTTGTCCGGCACGAGGTGGTTTTCGATGGATGTAATGTAACGGAATTTAGTTTATTTTGAGCGTGTCCGATCTCTTCCTTAATGTGATACCTTCATTGCAATGTAATAAATGTAATATGACCACAACATTTAAGTTTACGAGTAGTGCATTTAATTAAATATAAAATTATTTTTATAATAATATTCATAAACATGAAATTTGATAATATGATACGAAAATCTGATATTAAGATATTGCGTAATATCACGACACATTATTTAAATTTGATTTATCTAATACACATATTAATTACGTAAGTAAATGCCTTTGCCCAGCAGTGGGATGCCGGGCTTAAGTAAGTAAGTAAGTAAATGCACAAATCATCTTGTTGCCAAGGATTATCACTGAATATAGACTATTTCAGAATTGTAATATTAAAATATATTCACTAAATGTAAATAAATTCTCTAAATTTAATTTAAATTTATATTTAGGACGGAGCATGTATTTTGTATGAAAGGACAATAGAAATATATCTGTATTCAATTAGCTTTGAAGAAGCGAGCAACATGGTTCGCGAAACGTCAGCATTAACAAATCTTGACACACGGCATAACCCGGAAGCAGTTTATTTCCTAAATATATCTGTATTTACTTTATAGCAGTTAATGCTTCAATTATCTTTCATGAGATCTAATACATGCTTGACAACCAAAATAATATAAAATTATAGCAATAATATATGCAGGCTGTCCCACGTTTCTTCTGCAAAACATTTTTTCAGTAAGCAAATTACTTTTTCAATTCATTAAAAAGTTACAGCCGATTGAATTATTAACAATATCTTATTTTAAACGGCTCCAACTTCTGAATGAACAGAGAAAACCAATAAAACCATATGAAAATTATTACATTCTACTTTCTAGAAAAAAAAAAACGTTCTAGTTTCATCTTTTGTTCATTTATAATTCGAATTATTAAAATTTTACTTATAATTAATTAACTAATTACTTAAGAATACTGAAAATTAGGTTATTATGTCAATAATTATTAATGTCAAATCTTTTTTCAAATCTCAAATCTGTAGTAGCTTTGGACATAGAGGGAACTAACAATAATGTCATCTAAATGTTCTTTTAGATGGTCGTATAGTTTGGTTTATTTATTTTTTAATACTAATTATTTCATATTTACATTCCATCAAAATTCGTCGAAAATTTAGAGCTTGCTTCTACAAGTAATTATCAATTTTTGTAAATTAGTGATATACATAATTGTCATTATTTTCAGTTGTCAGATATTTGAAAAATATTGCTATAAAGTAAATACAAAATAATAATATAAAAAGATTGTAATGATACATTCATGCTATACAAAATACATCCTTTCTGGTTATTAAGTTAAACTGCAAAATATCGTTGAAGCTAAATATGTCGAAAACACCAGTAAATCACAAGTAACAAATTACCATAAATACAAATTTAAAGCAATTTAATTTTATTAATTTATTTCTATATTGTGAATAAATGTTAATACATAAAAGTTGAAATAAATACTGAAATAACCTTCAGTAAAAATATTCACCACAAGAAATTGATTTTTGTATTTATTAACGAAAACAGCTATTAGATGCAATAAGTTTGTATAGTTTGTTGTGTTTTATGCAATATCTTGAAATGAAATTTTCATTTTATGTTATATAATAAATTATATTTGATAAAAACACAATTACATTGCAATGTAGGAATTACATTAATTTATTACACATTAGGCTAATAAATAGAAATATATAAATCATTATAAACCAATTCAAAGTATTCGAACAAGGTTTCTCAAATAATAAATTTCCGATATACGAGTATGCAGCGTAACCGGACAATTTTTTGCACTTAGCGGCCGACCGGCCGACTAGAGTAACAAAATTCGTACATGGATGTAACATCGACACACTGCTGAAATACGGATCAGAACATACTTTATTCCACGAGTGTACATAGACTTTTCGCAAGAGGGCAACGATCACCCCAATATCCTTCCTTTCCTGAAAAAAAAAACTCAAAATTTCAGAAAAATCGGTTAACGATAACGTTGCGAGAGATTATCAGAAATTGTTTAGAACACCCCAAGGAACAAATCAGAAACCACTACTTTTTGTTTCACTACCCCGATCCTCCCTTGCACCGCCCTAAACATGAGGTCAATATTTCCCCAAATTTACAATGTTACGTACGTTTTTATTATTTTAGCTGAAATTATTATTATTATTGGTTTATTAGCATATTTTTTGTCATTTACACATAATTTACAATTGTTTAAACAAAAGTATACAAATTTACGTATTTTTTGCAGAAATTATTATTGTTAAATTATCGGCCGGAGTAGTAAGACAAAAAGTAGTGGTTGTGGGTTTGTTCCTAGAGGACCTCTGAGCAATATCTGATAATCTCCCGCATTTTCTCTTCTAAATCCGAGACGTGACAATAAAAGGTGATAAAAAGTGTATATTAAATGGGAAATTTGAGGTGCTAGGTGGTACGTGTTAAGATGGGAGTTGAAAAGACGCATATCCATAATATACATGTTATGCAACCAAATATACGGCGTAATACATCTTCTTGTCGGTAGATGGCGGTTAAATACACATTTTAGATATATTTGAGGATATATTTATTTTACGTGGTGCATTGTACACGTGACCCGTGCTTGACCTTCGAGGCGCGTTTTTTCGCATACTAGGGTCTTGCAGGCAAGGCAATAAAATGTGTTTCCGAGGCGAGTTTTTTTTTCGCGTACAAGGGTCTTGCAGGGAAGACAATAAAATGTTTTACATACCAATTGACACAATTTTGTATTACTGAAACAGGATTTTAAGTTTGTTACAAAACAGGCAAAATACCGTTCACGAACAAATAGAATGTGATGAACCTGTCAGATATCAATAATATTTTTAAAAAATTAAATTTTGTAGGTATATATAGAAAATTAATATAGAAAATTACAATTTATATTAAATTATAATATTTATAATTAAATCATAATTAATTAATAACCTGTTTACTGACAAATGTAATAATAGTAATTATAATAGTATTAACAATAGTAATGAATATAACTAAAAGATTGAAGTATATAAAACAAATATTTCTTGCGTAAGGTCAGTAAATTAAAATAATCATTAAACTAAATGCGTTTCTGTAAAACTTCTGTTGTTTTCTGATAAATAGATTTTCCTAATCGACCTACGTTTATCCTCGTACATTTTGAGTAGTAAAATCATGGCAAACCTAAAAGTAAATAAACGCGTACGTACTAAAGTAATGGAAGAATGCACCTATATACATACAGTATTTCATATGACTATTGGCATAAAAAGTAGTTTGTAGAACTCTAGAAAGAACATAGATGTAATTTAAAAAAGTTCTACAACGTAAAGAAATTTTCATTATCCTACAAATCAAAAACAAATATTCATAATTTCATTTTGTGCCGTTTGTCATCTCTAGTGCAATACGGTCGTAAACAACCGAAGTGGTGGTGGAGGGGTAATTCGCATCGAATATTTTCAGCGTAAAAAGCGTTTATTCAATCTGTTCACTGTTGCTTTATTCTGTGGTCTCCACCCGTACGTTTAGCAAGTTTATGCGAGTATATGTTGTGTTTTTTTGATAGACAGTGTTAGACATCAATATTGATATAAATTAAGAAAATAATGAATTGCAGGATTTATTTTATATTTAATTATTTTTTATTTTAAATATTTTATATTTATTTACATATTGATACCATAGCATCGTAAGTCTTTCCAATCAATATAGGTTCCAAGTAAAAGTATTGACACGAATTAAAGATATTTTTAATATAATCTTTTTGCGTAACCTAATACTATTATAAATGAAAATGTTTAACGACATATTTTGTCAAATTATAATTATAGGTTAATAATATGGTGACATACAGATATCATTAGCTCAGATGGGAGAGCATTGTGCTAGAACCACAAAGGTCCCTGGTTCAAATCCAGGATGTGGCTGTAATTTTTGATTTACTTAAAACTTACATCCCGCCTGTATATCGCCATATTATTAACCTAATACTATTATATTAATATACTATTAATATCAACTAAATTATACTTCACATCGGATAAAAGGATATTGCTCTTTTTGAACATTGGCCTCTACCAGTTGAACCCTAATCGCATGTCACTCTTTTATAAGTCATCTCGCTAGTCTTCAAATTTGGTCCACCTATCTCGTCCTCTTCCTTCCGTTACTTGTTGTATACTCGCTAGGTGATCAGTTAGGATTATCTCTGGCCCATATTTTCTGCCGATTGTTTGATGGTTTCCGCATCTAATATTGTGATTTGTTTTCTAGGTCCAAATACATAGTTTTCGTTTTTGGCATTTTGTGCTGAGTTGTTTCTATTTCATTCCAATTTTATCGGTAGGTGATTGGGAGAACCGAACAGCTTGTACTCTTCGTGCAATTTCTTTCTTGAGACCACATACATCACTCAATGAAAATAATACATAGGTTATATTTTGCACACTGCGTTTTTTGCTACCTCCACTACATCTTCGTCTGAGAACGATAAAATCATGATAAAATTGTGTCACAATACTGTTTGTAAATATTCGTTATAACCGATACAACGCTCGGGCAAGGAACGGGAAGTAGCTGAATTAACCGACGTCTTACCTGTACAGTTCATGGCTCCCCGGAACCAAGCGTTTTTATTTTAGTAAGAATCTCAGTTTCTGGGCACTGCTTTCAATTGAACATGAAATCGAAATTGAATCAGTGGGTCTGCAGCTATCGAACGAAATAACCAATTCGTCTCCATTCGCGTGAACAGCGACGTAATAAGCTGGTAAAAATCCTTGAAATTGCCGTACTTTAATAATCTATTACGACCGAGTATCTGGATTCAAAATATACTTGCTTCGTATATTTGAAGCTTTCTCAACAATAAAAAAATAGCCGACTTAGTTCTGTCCAGTCTAAGGACGGATTCTTAGAAATATTGGCGACTATGTTTTAGCATTTTCGGGATCAATTTAAACCCCACCTTAACTTTAACCTATTTTTCACATAAAAATTTTCTTT